>OLKM01001783.1:55000-105807 GCA_900291075.1 Melanogrammus aeglefinus | reverse complement strand
TGAACCTTGTCCTCAACTACTTCCGGTGGGAGTGCACCCCATACCTACGTCACTAGGACTATGTGAGGTGTAACAATAGGATTGTTTTATTTGAGTACTGTCGTACGGGGGACTGATTTAGAGGTAGCACCGCGCTCGCGGACCAGTTCAGATAACGTTACGAAAGCAGAGAGTTGAGAGATGATGGTGGAACTCATGCAATAAAATTCAAGTAAGCAAGACTGCTTTAATCGTCCATTATGTATAGCCCAGATAGAGACAGAACATAATGAAATGTGGTGGCAGCGGAATGCATCCAAAATTGTCAGAATTATCTATGAAAAGTGAAAGTTTAGCTAGCTAGCAGCAGGCTAACGTTAGCCTTACAGAAGGAGGCAAGACAACTACCTGCAATCGCGTCAGAAAACACAGCTAACTGATGGCGATGGAAGGACTAAAACCCCCTGGAACTTTTTTTTTGGGCTCCATCAACATGGCGAAGTCATTGAAAAGTTTGAAGGAAGAGTTCACACTGTACATGGACCTTACCATGCCAGACGCCGAAGAGACCACAAAAGTCAAGCTATTCAACTATCTCATGCGAGAAAAAGGCAGAGAACTTTGGGCAACTTAGTCGAGTGCCAGCCCTTCAGCGAGGACCACAGTGAGTTCAATGACCCAGCAGTTTGACAAACACTGCAACCCAAAGGTAAATGAGACTGTGGAAAGCGACCGATTCTTCACAAGGAACCAAGGATTGGATGAAAACGTGGAAATCTATTTAACAGACTTGAAAATGCTTGCTAGTAGTTGCAATTTTGGGGACATTAGAGATTCATTGATTAGAGATTGACTTGTGTGTGGTACAAATAGCTCAGCACTGAGGGAGAGATTAGTTAAGGAAGAGAAGCTGACTCTTGATACATGCCTGCACATTTGTAGAGGTACAGAGCTGTCAAGGAAGTATAGCAAAACACCTCAAGGACAGTGGAGGAGGTACAGGCACTGAAACAGGCAGAAGAGAGACAAAAAGACAATGAGATACTGTGCAAGTTTTGTGGTAGAACACACGAGAGGAATAAGAAAAAAATCCCAGCTTTTGGAAAAAAGTATAAGAAGTGTGGAAAGGAAAATCATTTTGCAGTTCAGTGCAGATCGAGACAAGAGAGCAGTAGGAAAACTAAGAAAGTGCATGCAGTTACAGAGCACACTAGTGACAGTGACTCTTATGAGGATGTCAACTGTATAACTGAAGTAAATAGAGAGGTTGAAACTGTAAACCAGGTCAAACACAGCCACAGTCAGGGCCCGCAGCTCTTTGCAGGAATGAAGATAGGGGAAAAGTTAGTTAACTTCCAGATAAAATGTGGGGCCACCTGGTATATCATCCCCATCGATCTTCTAAACCCAGACACACATTTAGAGCACACTGAGAAAGTAATAGTGATGTATAACAAGACCAAGTTGGCTCCTCTGAGTACATGTAAGCTTAAAGTGTAATTCCGGCATAAATTGAACCCAGGGTTATTGTTTTGGCATGAAAACCCATCCAATAAGCCCTCCAGTAAACTTCTTCATTGATAATCGAGTATTAGCACTTGAACAATGTTTGGCATCCATGTTATTGGATTGGGGCATTGAGTTTTGCTTCCAAATGGGCATTTTTGAACCGCTAATATTGCTAAAAATAGCACCAAACCTCTGCAGTAGCATGACTAGGGTCCCTACACATAAAACGAAGCACCAACATCTTAGTTTGCAAACCCAGAGTTTATTTAAAAAGACAGTTTAACAAGCATTTACCGGTAGGGTCCATGTTACAGGAAGTCCACACAAGTCGACTTGAAACTGACAAGTCAGTTCAATTGAGGAAGGTTTTTGTAATATTTATAAATGATGTATAATAAGTTTTGACCCCGTAAATTAAAGAGACTTGCATATTGCAGGTTAGTTACACAAATATTTTGTTTGCTACAATCAAGCATTGGCACGTTGACCAGAAGACGCACTGCACACATGATTAACGCATAGAGTGAAGGACAGCTCAAGCACCGGAGAGTGAAGGACAGCTCAAGCACCGGAGAAGACGACCCATCTACAGCTTGAAGTCAAGAGAGAGGTTCGTGTTTGTGTTTTCCCCAGCTGCGGAAAACAAATGAAAAGTTACACCCCAGAAACTTCCATACACTGCCATCGCGGTACAGTGACCGATCTCTGGCAGACCAGTGGCTTATTGTTTTGAATATGGACATTGAGACGCCAATCGAGGTGCTGATGTGCAGAAAGGATCCACCGTGTCTGCAGTGCTCATTTCGATAAGGACAACTTCATCAATTCCTAAAAGAGCTGCTGACCCAAAGAAAAAGTTTCATTGCTGAAGAGAATGCTATTCTAAGAGCAAGCAAGTGGCTATGGATAGACTTGAGATAAAGTGGTTTGCTTATTTGTCGTGTTATTATGATGATTGTTCAATTGATAGATTTTCAATGAAAAAAGGTATTCTGGAGGGCTTATTTATGTGATGGGTATTGTGTTCGTGTGAGGAGTCAATGACCACAACGTTTTGCTTCGTTTTGTTGCGTTTACTGAACTGCCGCACACCTCTACTTTTACGACATTGCTGTACAATCACTGCTGAAAACCTTTAAAGACACGGTAACCTGTGTCAATTTGCAGTGCATAACCTAACAGAGTCCAACAGGACACATTATAAGAAAAAACTGGCATGTTTTCAGAGACATAACATTTTCCCCCCACCCCCCAGGGAACAGAAACATAACATTCACCTCGCACCCCCCCCCCCCCCCAATGTATGTCAATGTCACATAGTCCCCATGCCAGACAGGCGGGGCCCTCATCCTCTGAGGGCGTGTTGGCCCTGAAGCTGCGTCGAGTGGCGCTGGTGGGTCCCCTGCCACCCGATTAGCTCCTGGCCGGGGCTGCCAACCTAGAGCTGCCGGCGACAGAGGTGAGGCTGGTGCAGTGGGGCTTGCAACTCTGTGCAGGCGGTTTGAGTGCCAACGAGTCCCGTTCTCCAGTTTGTAAGTGGCCGGCCCCAGCTGCTTAGTCACCCGCAGGGGCTCTGACCAGTATGACTGCCAGCTTATTTTGGCGGTGGAGGCGTTTGATCCTGACCCAATCCCCTGCTGAAAGTGAGGGGGTCTGCACCCTACGTGTGGCATCGTACTTCACTTTCATCCGAGCATGCGAATGTTTCACCTGAGCTCTGGCTTTCTGGAGCCCTGAGCTCCCACGTGCAGGAGGTGGCTCAGCTCTCAAGCAGTCCAGTGGTTGCTTTAGTTCACGTCCAATCATTAGCAATGCAGGTGACACTCCAGTGGTGGAATGTTTGGATGCCCGGATGGTCAGGAGAGTTTGGTTGAGAGCGTTGCTGAAGGTCTTCCCTTCCTCCAGACAGGCTCGGATACCATTTTTGAGAGTCCTATTCAGTCTTTCCACCCCTCCATTACTCTCTAGGTGATACACTGCCGTCCTGATGTGCTTGATGGACCGCAGCGTGAGAAACTCTGCGAACTCTGCTGATGTGAATTGGGGCCCGTTATCTGTTGTGACCACATCCGGGAGGCCCCAGCGCCCAAACAGGTTGTCCAGGCGGTCGACGATGGAGTGCACGGTGATGGAGCTCAACTGGAAAACCTCTGGCCATTTCGAATGAAGATCGTGCACCACCAGCAAGTAACGGGCATGAGCAGGCGCCCCGTGAAGTTCACCGCAGATGTCGACCTGGATATGTTCCCAGGATGAAGACGGCCAAGGGGTTGGGGTGAGAGAGGGCTGTGGCGGCTGGCCTGTTTTCCCACTCAGAAGGCAGCAGGCGGCAGTTACGCACCAGCTCCTCAACGTCAGAGTCTATGGTGGGGCACCAAACTTGTATCCCGGCAGCGCTGCTTTACCTTGACCACCCCAGAGTGCCCCTCATGCGCCATGTGTAGACTCTCCGGACCTGAGAGTTCTGGAATTGACCGCACGGTGACCGCAGCTAGGCACACAGCCCCCCAGCAGGAGAGCTCGTTGCGGAAACGGTAGTAGGGAAGCAGCCTATCATCCACTTTGGCAGGCCAGCCGTCCCGGACGTAGGTGCGGAGAGTCGTGAGGGCCTCATCGGCCGCTGAGGCCTGCTGCAGCTCCGCCAGGGTGACTGCTGAGCTGAGGGGCCCATGCAGGATGTGGACCCAGTCTTCATCGCACTCTGGGTCTGGTGACACCCCACCCATCTCCTTCGTCACCGACACAGCCCTGGACAGGAGGTCGGCCACCGTGTGTTGGCCCGCCCAGGCACAAACTCCAGGCTGAAGTTGTACTGGTTCAGCCTGTCAGCCCACCTTAGCAGTCTCATAGGCCTGTGCCCCGAGCCTTGGGTCTCCAGCAGTGCCGTCAGCGCTTGGTGGTCTGTGCGAATGGTGAAAGCCCTCCCGTATAAATAAACATGCCAGCGTTCGCAAGCCCACAGGCAGGCCAGAGCCTCCCTCTCCCCCACCGAATACTTCTGCTCCGCTGGAGTAAGTGCTCGTGAGGCGAAAGCTACCGGGCGTTCCACCCCATCTTGAGTCTGGGAGAGGACAGCGCCCAGCGCCACCCCGGATGCGTCACAGGTGACCAAGGTGGGCGCAGTCAGGCTGAAATGGGTCAGTGTGGGCGGGGACGTGAGCCGCTGTTTGATGACGCGCACGGCTTCATGGCAGGCCGGGGTCCAGTCCCACGCAGCCTCCTTCCTGAGCAGCCGGCGCAAGGGAGCTGTTGAATCAGAGAAGTGTGGCGTAAACCTGAGATAGTTAGGCGGCCATCCCAGGAAGGAAGACAGCTGGGATGGTGTGACTGCGGGTCTGGGAGGGACACGAATTGGCTTCAGTGTGGGACATAATCGGGATGATGCCCTCCTTCGAGAGCCTGAAGCCCAGGAACTCAACTTCCTCAACCCCGAACATGCACTTTTCAGCGTTCAGTGTGACCCCATGCTGTTCGAAACGCTGAAAGACTTGCGCCAGGCGAGCATCATGCAGTGTGGTGGAGGGTGCATGCACGACCACGTCATCCAGGTAGATGGAGACACCCTGGATACCGGCCAGTATGAGTGACATTATCTTCTGAAAACAGCTCGGGGCTGATGAGAGTCCAAATGCCATGCGTTTGAATCTGAAGACCCCCATGTGCGTGACAAACGCTGTAAGGTCCATGCTGGGTCGTGCCAGAGGAACCTGCAGGTAGCCATTTCGTAGGTCCATCTTACTGAAGACAGTGGAGCCGTAGAAATGGCTAGTGAGTTCCTCAGCCGTAGGCAGGGGGTACTGTGAGGTCCACACAGAGTCGCAGTCCACCCCCCTTTTTCTTAGCCATCACAAGGTTTGACACCCATGGCGAGGCGTCGACAGGCTCGACGACGTCTGCCCCCACCAGGCGCTGCAGCTCGGCCTCCACTGCGTCACGGAGAGCCAGAGGAATGCGCCGTAGAGGCTGGATGACAGGGCGGACTGACTGGTCAACCGTAGGCTGGTTTACAAATCCTGTCATGCGGCCCAGCCCGTTGAACAGTTGTGCGTAGCGGTCAGGCCAGGAGGTGGCGACCTGCAGGACATGCTGGCCCCTAGCATCACTCACAGCAAAACCCAGGGCAAGGAACAAGTCTAGGCCCATAATGTTGGCTCCCCTCCGGGTGATGCAGAACTTGGCGTTAGGCGCACATTGTTGCTCATATCTGACGGGAAGGCAAGCCACGCCCAGAGTGGAGATGGGAGAATGGCCGTAGCCCAACAGGGGTTTAACCGCTGCTTCCAGAGGCACCTGACTGAAGAAACGGTCATGTGTGCATTCGTTCAGGATTGACACTTTGGCTCCTGTGTCCACGAGGAGCGGGATTAGAGCTGTGCCCACACGGCATGTGCAATGTTTGAAGGCAGGCTGTGAGGTCTGAACAGTGTTTATGGGGACAGCAGCAGTATCATGGGAAGCAGGGGAAGAGCGACAGCAGCGTGCAAAATGGTTCAATCTGCTGCAGTTGCGGCAACGTTTTCCCCGAGCAGGGCATGATTGATCTCTGGCAGCATGTTGAGAAGAGCCACAGTTGCTACAGCTCTTGGCCCCACCTCCCTGGGCCCCCCTGTCCACTCTATGTACATCCAAACTGTCACTCACCCCGTCGTTTGGCCCTGCAGTCTCTGTATGATGAACTGACGGCGGTGATGACGTCATCGGGTCGTGCACTGCGCGGCCGAACTTGCGCGCCTCCGCTAGGGCCGTTTCCAACTGTTTTCCAATCACTACAGCATCTGCTAGTGTCATGGAGTCTGGCTCTAGTAAAAGTCTCTCCCTCAGTTGGTTGCATGACGTTTTCTCTATTAACTGGTCAACCACAAGTCCATCCTCCAAAGCCCCAAAGTCACAAAGCCTAGCCAGCTCACGTAAAGCTGACACGAAGTGGGCAACGGGCTCACCCGGCTTCTGGGTCCTCTGACGAAACTCGAAACGGTACATCCGCCGGCTTCTCCCGGAGCTGAAGTGCGCCTTTAAAGCGGCCGTGGCTGTGGCGTACTTATCGTCCAATAAGGTGAGCGTGGCGAAGACTCGCTGTCCCTCCTGCCCGAGGCAATGGCGTAGGAGCGCACACTGCCGTGCCTCCGCTAGGTCCGTGTGACCCAACGCCAGCAGATAATCCTCAAATGACCGCAGCCACCGATCCCAGGGGACAGCTGGGTCGCCGGGAACCGGTAGGAAAGGTGGAGGAGGCGGCAAGGCGAGTTCAGCCATCCTCGTTCGCCAAATATTGTGTTCGTGTAGGAGTCAATGACCACAACGTGTTGCTTCGTTTGTTGCATTTACTGAACTGCCGCACACCTTACATTTTACGACATTGCTGTACATCACTGCTGAAAACCTTAAAGACACAGTAACCTGTCAATTGCAGTGCATAACCTAACAGAGTCCAACAGGACACATTATAAAGACAAACTGCATGTTTTCAGACATAACAATGGGTTTTCATGCCAAAACAAAGACCCTGGGTTCAATTTTCGCCGGAATTACACTTTAAGGTCAGAAACCCCAGAAAAAACAAGCTGGACAGAGCAGAGTTTCAAGTGGTTGACCAGAGTAGCAGAAAAGCCAGCGAGGCAATGAAGTTGATAAAAGTACAGTTCGAGAACATTCTGGCTATAGACAGCATAGTGAAGAAAGAGCCGAGCCCAGTGACAAAGGGAGAAAGTGGCAAACACATGACCATGGACAAAATAAATGAAGAGTTTGAGGAGTGTTCACCGGAGATTGCTGCATTGAGGGTGAATATAGAATAGAGATAGATGACAGAGTACCGCCAGTGAAACTGCAACTATGATGACACCTCTACAAGAAGAACTCAAAGATCTAGAGAGAAGAGGGATGATCAGACCAGTGGAACGCAGCACTGACTGGATCCGTGGCATGGTCGCAGTGAGGAAACCTAATGGGGAGCTGAGGATCTGTATAGACCCAAAACCTCTGAATCGGGCACTAAAAATAAGTTACTATCCACTCCAAACTATAGATAACATAGGCAAAATAATTCACAGTCTGCGACGTGACGCAAGGCTTCTGGCACATCAAACTAGTAGAAAAGTCGAGCTACCTTACCACATTCGCCAGCCCATTTGGTCGCTACCGTTGGCCAAGGATGCTGATGGGAATAAGCCCAGCACTGGAAGTGTTCCAAAGAAAGCTTGTGTAGGCCCTGAGGGGCCTCCCATGAGTCTACATCATAGCAGATGATGTGTCAAATCCAGGGGATGGAGCAACACAAGAGGAGGCAGAAAAGTGCCACGGCGAGAAAGTCAGACACATTCTCACCAGGTGCAGAGAGCAAAACATCAAGCTGAACGTGAACAAATTAAAGCTCAGACAAAGAGCGGTACCCTACATAGGTAATCTTCTCAAGGCCAAGGGACTGAGGATTGACCTGGAGAAAGTACGGTCAGAGAGATGCCAAGGCCAACAGACGTGAAACGGGTAGAGAGACTAGTTGGGATGGTATCTTTCTAAGTTCTATGACCACTTTTCAGATGACTGAGATTCTGAGACAACTCACACACAAGGAGAACATGTAGGAACGGACGAACATCCAAGAAGGGGCGTTTCAAAGACTGAAAGACAAAATCGCTAAAGTACCAGTCCTACAGTACTACAACAAGGAAGAGGAATTGACACTTCAGTGCGATGCATCAGACATGGGACTGGGGGCCGCCCGGACACAGAAAGGTAAACCGGTAGCATTTGGTAGTTGTGCACTCCAACAGAAAAAGGCTACCCAAATAGAGAAAGAGTCTTTGGCCATAGTGTTTGGAATTCAAAGGTTCCATCAGTATACTTATGGTAGAGAGGTCACAGTACAAAGCGACCACAAGCCTCTAGAGAATATACACAGCAAGCCAGCGCACCTAAAAGACTGCAGAGAATGCTACTCAGGCTGCAGCAGTATGATATTAGTGTGAACTATGTTCCAGGCAGGGATATGCTACTTCCTGACACGCTGAGTAGAGCATACTTACCATAGAGCACTAAGGGAGAGAGTGAGACAGATATAGAGACTGTGAACGTAGTCAGCAACCTATCCATTTCAGCAGAGAGGCTAAGGGCCATCAAGGCTGCAACAAAAGATGACACAAAGTTACAGAGTGGGGCAAACAGAATACTGTCAGGGTGGCTCAAGAGAAAAAAGGACTTACCAAGTGACATCAGGCACTACCACACTTTCCAAGATGAACTGAGTTTCCAGGACGGCATAGTGTTCCAAGGAGATAGAGCCGTGAAACAATAAACCCTGAGTGTGTGATACGCACCCAGGGTGGACATCACTCACCTGTCACGGCCTGGTACACAGGAAACTAGGGTGACTCAAGTGTGAAGCAAAAACAGGATTTGTGTAAGGTATTTATTCCTCATTAATAATGTTCCAAAAGCTCAGAAGATCCAAAGCACAAAACACAAAGTCAAGGCAATCCAAAAAGGCCAAAAACACAAAAACTCAGTCCAACAATCCAAAAGGGCAAAAACACAATCAAAGTAAATCCAAAGGGTAATCCAAAACTCGGATTATGGGAACAGTCCAGGGTCAAACAACAAGAAATCCAAAACGTAGGGTTCAAGACCAAGGTCTACTCACATGGTTTCAGTGAAGACTCAACAGAGACAGAGTGAAAGAACCAGGCTTAAATACTGTGAGACAAACACGGTTGAACCAATCACATGACTAATTAACAGGGCCAGGTGCGTCTGCTTAACCATCGACATTACAACACGGAGAACAGAAAGACAGAATTGGCGCCATCTAGTGGTGTAACACACAATAGTCCAACATTATGACATCACCGGATCCACTCCTCTCACCTGGGAGTAGAAGAATGTCGGAGGCGAGCAAGGGAGTTTGTATACTGCCTTGGAATGAACGAGGAGATCAAGACCTTCATCTCCAAATGTGACATATGTAAGTCAGTGGACCCAAAGCAACAAAGAGAGACACTACACCCACATGACAGGGCCAGCAGACCCTGGGCCAAGGTAGGAACAGACCCTTTCTCCTTTCACAATAAAGACTATCTGATAACAGTTGATTATTATTATTATGTACTTTTAACACTAAGAGCAACACAGTGAACAAAGAACTCAAGGCCCACTTTGCCCGACAGGGGATTCCTGACATTGACATTGATAACAGACCGCAGTACGCATCACAAGAGTTTCAGCACTTCAGGCAGAAGTGAACACAGGACATCGTCACCGGGATACCCGCAGAGCAATGGTAAGGCGGAGTCAGCGGTGAGGACAGCCAAGTGCCTGATGCTAAAGGCTGCAGCAGCGAGACAGGATCCGTACATCCATGCTTGATCATCGCAACACACCGAGCCAGGGCTTCAACACAAGCCCGGCACAAAGACTCCTAAGCAGGAGGACCAGGACCCTGCTTCCCAAAAAGGACACTCTGCTGAAGCCAGAGGTAACACACAACAAACAGGAACTGGAATACAACAGACAGAGACAGGAAAAATACTACAGCCGCACAGCAAATGACATGGACATTCTGAAAAGAGGGGACAGTGTGAGAGTACAGCCCTGTGAAACACACAAGGGATGGAGACCAGCGAAAGTGGTCCAACAGGTGAGCCATATATCATATGAGGTGGAGTTAGAGCCAGGAGGTGTTCTGAGATGAAATCGTTGCCACCTCAGACACAATCTCACCACACTCACACCAACACAAAACACAGCCACACAAACAGTGACTGAGGCGGCCATACCGCCAGATGGCCCAGCAGAGAACCAAGACGTGGTCACCAGGTCAGGTCGACAAATTGTCAGACCCCTCTACCTGACACACTATACTAATTGATTAGAGTATGGACTATGAATAAAGAAAAAAAAGAAAAGAAAATGTGTTGTTTATGCAAAAAACTGATGATTTGAATGATGAGGATTTATTGTTGCTTATGTTGCTAGATCTCTTGTAAATGAGCAGAGCATATGGTAAGAGACTAACTTCAAAAAATAAAAAGAAAGATGTAACAAAAGGATTGTTTTATTTAAAGGTGCCATGACATACTAGATGCTTTAATATAGGTATTAGTGGGCCACTAACACAGTATTCAAAGACGTTCCCGAAATTCAGCCGTGTTGCAGAGTTACAGCCACTCTGAGCGAGTCGGACATTGAGCTTCCCCCAAATGCGCTGTTTTGGTGTCTGTAGCTATATGCAAATGAGGAGGAGCAAGGCGGGTGTGGCCCTGAGCAGCTTGCAGCCACCGTACCGTGCGCTCTGTTTACAGTGGATGTATCGCAATGGCGAGGCGCACACAGCCTTTAGCCGTGTTCTGTAAATATTCTAGAACACACAGTAGTCCTGGAGCTCTATATCTAAATAATATCATATACATAGATATCTATATCATATATCCCCCAATTCATTCTCAACCATGGCTGAGATAACCCCCACTACGAGCCTCATTGTAGAAATACCAGAGACGAGAGCCCGACGTGTTATGCGCCATAACACCAAAAGCAGAACGGTTATCCAAATAACAAGGAAGTGTACAACACTTGCATTACAGTCCTGGAGCTCTATAACTAAATAATATCATACAATACATAGATATCTATATCATATAATACATATTATCATGGCCAAAAGCTGTGTGCGCCTCCAGACAATATTATGAATCACAAACGACTTTGTCGGGTTCTCCGACGTCTCTGGTTCTTCCACTTTCACATCAATCTGAAGTAGACTGCTGCCGTCTGCCCGCTGCCGGGCGGTGGTGCTTCGCGGTGGTGCCTCGCCGCAACCGGCTGCATGTCGCAGTTCATGTACTTCAGGGAGTCAAAGCCAAAGTTCCTTTCCCCAATTCCTTCTCAAACATGGCTGAGATAACCCCCACTACAGTCTTGTTGTGGAAATACAAGAGACGTCAAAGAATCGACAAGAAACACTTCCGTTACAGTGTGTGTATTCACACACACACACACACATGTGGCACTCGCACGGTCATGTCTCATTGGCGGGCCAAGGTCTCTGGGCGGGCCAGGCAGAGTAAGGGGAGGAGCTTAGATGCTATGTGATGACATAAGAAACCATATTCCAAATCAGCACGCTTGAGCCTCCGTTTTTTTCAAAGGCGAGCAGAACACCTAGTGCTCGTTTTACACCAAACGCAAGTGGGAACTCATATTTATGTTAGAAAACCTCATAAAGTGAGATTTTCATGCCATGGCACCTTTAAGTATTGTTGTACGGGTGACCGATTTAGAGGTTGCACTGCGCCCGCGGACCAGTTAAGATGATGTTACTCAGGCAGAGAGAGATGATGACGGCACTCATGCAATAAATTTCAAGTAAGCAAGACTGCTTTAATCATCCATTATCTATAGACCAGATAGAGACATAACATAATGAAACATGAGGTACCGTCTCTAGCATTAAAAATTCCTGCAGTCACAAAAAACTGTGATTCCAATCCTCATCCCCTTTGTCTTAATTGGCCCAATTACCACTAGCACTGTGGGCATACAGTTTGTCTCTACTAAATGTTACAAGTCTTTCTTAATTAATGTTTTTATTTCTACATATAAGCTGGATTTCTTATTTTTAACTGAGACCTGGCTGGATTTAGGAAATAATATTGCCATCATGATTGGGCCAGCTCCCCCTAATTTTGCTTTTTTATAACACTACAAAAAGCGTACTACAAGAATAGGGGCAGAATAACCACCCTTTTTAAAGCACCCCTACAATGCAAACAGACATTTTGGATTCTTTTTGTCCTTTGAATATCTAAGCGCAACTACTCATCATCTACAGACCCCCAAAAAACTCTGCTAGACTATTCATGGATGTATTCAGTGAACTGTTTTCTATTATCTGTCTTAAATATGACTGTCTTATCATAACTTCGAATTTTAACTTCCATGTGGACAATCCTGATAACAGCTATGCCAAAGAACTACTGTCATTACTGGACACTTTTGGCCTCACACAACATGTACAAGAGCCCACTCTCTTGTGGTCATACTCTAGATCTTGTCGTTTCAAGAGGCCTAAACATCTCTGTGACTGGACGAGGCTCTGTCGGATCACTATTGTGTCTTTTTCACTCTTTCCATGTGCCCACCAACTAGCAATAGACCCACCACAGTGCAAAAATAATTATTAACAGCAATACAGGTGCTTTATTTCAACTTTGTCACTATCCACTAGTTAAATACAAGGCTCTGTAAATTACTTAATGGACTATTGTAACTCTACAATAATTACTATTATGGATCATATAGCTCCTGTTAAAACCAAAATATGTAAACATAAAGAGGTGTCCCCATGGATGAAAAATCCAACTGTTAAAAACCTAAAGAGAGACTGCAGGAAAATAGAAAGGAAATAGTGAAGAACCAAACTCTTTGAAGATACAACTCTGAAATATATAAAGCAAGGTGGTCCTTCTTCTCAAATACTATCAATGCCCGGGTGCTTTTCTCAGTAGTAGAAATTAGGAAACCTCCCTTTACAACTAGCTCCTGAGCTTGCCACAACCACTAAATGCAATGAGTTGCATCCTTTTTTAAGGGCAAGATTGACCAAATCAGACTATTGCACTCCAGCCCCAAATAAGCTACCTCAAACCTTCTAAAATTAGTGGAGCAACAAATGTCATGTCGGAATGTACCATCGTTGACAGAGCTACACTTGAAAAAACGGTTGGAGGCCTCAGCTCTTCCACCTGTGCAAATCATTGCACTGAAACAGCTCTAATTAAAGTTGTAAATGACATACGCCTAAATACTGACTCAAAATAAAAATAAAAATATTAGTCCTAGTACTACTGGATCTGAGTGCTGCTTTCAAACACTGTTGGATTCTCAGGTGCTGTCATCCATCGGCTCAAATCATATCTCGAGGACAGGAGCTTTTTGGTTGCCATTGGTGACTGTACCTCAACACCAACGTCTCTGACTTGTGGTGTTCCCCAGGGCTCCATCTTGGGGCCACTTTTATTCATCCCGTACATGCATCCACTTGGTCAAATTATGAAGAATAATTCAATTTCCTACCTATGCTGATGACACCGAAATGTACCTTGCTCTGTCATCAAATGACGACAGCCCCCTTGATTCCCTTTGTTATTGTATATAACTAACTAATAACTGGATGTCCCAGAATTTCCTTCAAATAAACAAAAAAAATGAAGTGATCGTATTTGGAAAAAGAAGACACAAAGTCATTGCTATTCTTGATTCAAAGGGACTCAAAAAATAAGTTGTGAAGAATCTGGGTGTCCATCTTGACAGTGATCTAAATTTTAACTGACAAATGATTCAGCATTTTATCACCTTATAAATATAACCAAATGTAGGGATTCTATGTTAAAAGAAGATCTGGAAAAACTCACATGCCTTATCTCGAGCAGGCTTGACTACTGTAATGACCTATTCAAAGGCCTCCCCAAAAAAGCCATTGGGCAGCTTCAATTCCCTGATTCAACTCCCTGAACATATGAAGAATGCCTGAACTATTGATCTTGCATATGTATATTTGTGTACACATTTAGTTTTGCACTTCTTTTTATGCTTTTATATCTAATGTTTTTTATATAACTACAGTTTGCACTTCCTTTTATCTTTGTTAAGCACATGAGTTTCCGTTCTGTGTATGAAATGGGCTATACAAATAAACTTTTGATAGGCACACAGAGAGGGCCGTCAGAAACTTTATGGTTATTTTGACAGCCCACCGGCCAAAGATGCATCGCCCTAAGGGATTTGTCCCTGTTGGCCTGATGGCCACCAAACCATGGTCTGTGGTCCAGGAGCTTTTGTCTGCCCTTCTGGACACCCATTTCCGAACAAAGCCTAAATTATTCATGCAATTCTATCCACAATCTTGTTTGTGGTAGAGCCACAAACAACAGTATTTTAAAACCTGTTCCCAGATTTGACTTAAGACACTGGTTTGGATCTGCTCTCCAGTTCCTGGGTTAAACAGGGATGGACACACAGGGGAAAGTGAGTAATGCATTGGCAGCTGTATCTAATGTTCAGGTCTATAAGTAGGCCTATGTATGACATCAAGCTTGACATCAAGTCCTGGCATTCCTGATAAAAATCAGAATGATGTTTTACCCTAAATCGGAATGGGACATAGTAGGGAGAAAACACAGCAGAAAGGGGTTGAAATTACCTTTCAATCAGGCAACGTTCCAAAACAATTGATTAATTTTACATTTGCTATATATAATACGTGAAAAAAGAAATGAACAAAGGAAAAGCTTCAGGTTAACCAAGGCCAAAATAAAAGACAAAATCACCTGACTTCTAGACATAACCCATAGTCTAGGCTTAAACAAAAATACAATTCTAAACGTTTTCTTTCTTCTTGCAGTCCATCGTATTCGATGATGACGTTGCTCTACTTGAGCTGGGGTTTCTTTGATGCCATTTAATGTAGATATGGAGGCCAATGCGAGACCCGCATGATTTGCCACATGTGGGCAGATGTAGTCTGTACATGAGAGGGAGGCCCCTGTAGCCCACTGGTGTCTCTGTGCACGCTGCTGTATTCTTCTCTCAGTGGTCTGCTCCTGTAGGTGTGCTACATCCTGCTAGTTGAGCACCATGTGAGACGGTTGGCAGCCAGGCTTTCCAGGGATGTTGGCTGGATGTCACACTGCTTCAGGAGGGTTTTGAGGTGGTCGGTTTCCGGGGAAGTGTGGGGAGAAGTGCTGACTTTGAGTCTAAGGGCACTGTATATGGAGGTTATCATTTTTGGTACCCGTTGCAGAGCATCTGGTGTTTGAGCAAGTAGTGCACAGTCGTCAGCGTACTGGAGCTCCAGTATTTGTTGTATGGTGATTTTGGTGGTGGCCTGTAGACGCCGGATATTCAACAGATTTCCGTCCGGTCGGAACTGGATGTGAACCCAATCTGTGGTTGTCAGGGCTTTGTGTGATACGAGTGTCTGCTGACAGGAACATGTTGAATATGACAGGGGCTAGGACACATCCTTTCCTGACTCCTACTCCTAGTGGTGCAACGGTTCACGGGTTACCCGTGATCCGTACGGATCAACCCTGAGGACGCAAGTGATCCGCGGATCGGCTGATAAAAAAAAAAGTTGGGCGTTCACGTGATCAGCGCATGTTTAAAGGACAATTCCGGTATTAACAACATCATCAAGTATCGCAGCGAAATACAGTTTCTGTTGTGTTTTATTTGGCGTTCCGTAAATCCCATTGAAATGGAAACCGGAACCGGACATGTTTATGTTTGGTTGTAGCCTTTTCACTCGGTTCTCTGTATAACCCTAACAGTAGGGTTAACCGAGTGAAAAGACTACAACCAACCCCCCTTGCAATAAGCAATGAGTCTTCCAACCGAAATCAATGGATTTGCAAAATGCCAAATAAAACATGACAGAAACTGTATTTCGCTACCTTGATGAAAAAAAAAAGAGAGATGAGGATGTCTGCATTGCCTGGGGAGAGTGTAGACTCTAAACTCTCCCCAGGCAATGCAGACATCCTGAATTGTAAATCCAGGGTTAAGGATTATTTACTATCCATGTTAAAAAGAAGAAGGAATAATGCCTCAGATTCCATTTTTTTTAAATATTAACTATGCTTAAAGGAAGCAGGATTATTACCAATTTTTTTATTTTATTTTGTTTTTACACATTTGAAGATTTTATTTAAAGTCACATTTCTCTTGTTATTTTTATTGTTGTTGTTGATCCGAATATGATCCAACCCATGACTCAAAAACCATGACACGATCCGAACCGTGAGTTTTGTGATCCGTTGCACCCCTACCTACTCCAATATCAAAAGAGGGGGATTTCTGGCCTGCGATGCAAACACAGGCATGCATTCCATCGTGGAGTTATTTGAGAATGTTGAGGAACTTTGGTGTAACCCCCATCTTTCCCAGTAAGCCCCAGAGGAGTTTCCTGTTTTCTGTGTCAAAAGATTTGGACAGGTCAATGAAGGCTACTTACAGATCCTTGTGATGTTCCCGGCCTTTTTGTTGTACTTGCCTATCTACAAAGATCATGTTTGTAGTGCTGCGGTCTCTCCTAGAATTGGGAAATTCCTCTGTTGTTGCCGCAGTCATCTTTGTTGCCCATTCGCTTATAGATGTCTACTATGTCTGCATCCTTCCACTCTTGCAGGATGGTTTCCGAGGACCAAATGGCATTCATCAGATGGTATAGTTGACGGGTGAGAAGGTATCCAACAGCAGCGATTCCATTGGGGCCATGGCTTTTGTGGTTTTAAGGCTTTTAATAACTTTGTGAACCTCAGTGAAGCTAGGTGGGGAATTCAGATGGTGGACAAGGGAGATGCTTTGGGAAATCTGCAAGTGTGTCTTGGTTGGAAGGGTTTTTGGAGTTGAGGAGAGTTTTACAATTCCATCGGTTGATCTTACTGGCGTGCTTTTCCTCTGCGAGCCATAGATGGATTTGATAGCATCATAGAATCCATCAGAGTTGTTTGTATCAGTGTAAAGTTGGAACTCGCTGGCTTTCCTGGTCCACAGGTCATTTTCCATGACTCTGAGGGTGCACTGAACTTCAGCTCGGATGGAGGTGTAGTGACTATTTGCTGTAGAGGATTGCGGGTTATATGGGAGCGCTGCATGCACTTTGAGTTTTGACTGGAGGAGGTTGTGGAAATCTTGTGCAGTATGGTCAAACCAGTCTTAGTGTTTATGCTTAGTGAACCCCATTGATGTGTCTGCTGCCTGATATATGGCAGTATGTAGGGAACTCCAGTATCAGGGATTGCAGATCGGTTTGTTGTCACTGACCTACACAATGCAGTTTTCTTATGCTAGGGACAGATATCCATCTTAAGTTTGGCTCTGATCAGTCAGTGGTCAGTCCAGCATTTTGCTCTACATATGTTTCTGGAGATTAACACCTCCTTCCTGTCCACACTGCCGACAATGATGTAATCAAGTAGGTGCCAGTACGTCGAATGAGGGTGCTGCCGAGAGGTCTTGGGTGGTCCTTAAGTTGGAAGGACCAAGAACTACCCTCCTTAGCCCGCTGTCAGAGCCTACTCTTGCGTTGAAATCCCCAAGGAGAATAAGCTTGTCAGTTGGAGGTGTTTTGCCTATGGCGGAATTGAGTAAAGGATATAATGTTTCTTTGCTCTCAAGGTCTACATCAAGGGTTGGGGCAAAAACGTGTAATGGTGGCATGACGGTTTTTGGTAAGGGATACACATCATCAGCCTTTCACTGATGCCGACTGGGGATTCTGAGATTTTATGCAGCAGGCTGATCCTGATAGCAAAACCCACTCCATGGAGACGACGGAAGCCTTCTGGTAGACCCTTCTAGAAGAAGGTGTAGCCTTCTCCCACCTCTGTTAGTGAGTCTTCCCAATGAAACCAGGTTTCAGTCAGAACCGTGCAATGCTGTATCTTTTTAATTCATTCACAACCAGTAGTTGCACATGAATTACTGCAACTTCACACAGCAGTTGCGGTAATCTGCCCGGGCGAGAGGAACAGACAATTGACCCTTCGCTAAGCCCCTCCCCTAAACAGCCACTGACCAATCCTACGTTAGCAACTGTGTGTAGCAACCGAGAGGTCTGTCAAGCTTTCAGCAGATGCTAATATGCCGAAGCGGTGCGCATACGGGACCTGTAAATCCGACACCCGATACTCTCAAAGTGTCGAAGGTGGTGTCCAATTTTTCCCCTTCCCCAAGCCCAAGACCCAAGAAGAGAGGTGCAACACGTGGATAAAGCAGTGTGGAAGACCACATCAACAGCTGAATCACGGAAAGATTAATAAAAGAAACGTATGTTATAAGAGCGCCATTATCTGTATTATCATAGTAACAAAAAAGTGAGACTCACAACCAATCAAACCTAAATAATATCCTTAATACATGTAAGTTTACCTGCTCCCTGTGTAGTGGCAATCAATAGGTCTCCGTTTGCGGTCACGTCTGGCTTTTGCGACCACTACGGATGATATGGGCACAGCTTTTATTTTATTACTCCTCGGTTTATACCATTGTTGTGGCACACTTGCGCAGGACTTCGTTGGGCTTTCTTGCTGTCTGTTCATGAGCTCCAGGGTATAAATCAATCCCACTATATGGGAACAATATCCTGGCGCGCTGTAAACAACTACAACCGGTGTATATCGTCCGCCAGCAGACGATATTGTGGATATATCCCTTAAACGCATACTGCAGACCCTTCTGTCGGCTTCTCTCTGATATATCAGAACCGTTTTTCCAAAAATGTTTTCCTTTGGAAATTGTGTTGATGGTATCATTGAAAACGCCATATTTCTTTTGCTAGGAGCGAAAGCTTGACAGACATAGCAACAGTAACTAAGGGGGGCGGGGCTTAGCGAAGGGTCAATTGTTAGAGCCACCTTTTCTAGGCCCTTCCTATTTCAGAGCAAACACACCCTGAAATGGGTTTCTTTCCACCCATAATACAAATATACAGTATATTTGACAACATAAATAAATGATGGAAAGATATAAAGTCTGTGACTAAACGGAAGTACATCTTTACGCAACTATGTGTAGAATTGTCACACTCCCTCGCCCTCCCTTCAGCCTAGTGGTTGTGTGGGGGGGTTTAGATGACGTAGTATAGCCCAGGATCGTCCTGGGGACCCGTCGCACTGCTGGTGTAACAGTCTTCTAGACCCCGCCAATGATCTGTTGACTGTAGGGAGAAGGCAGAGCTGCCCGTTACGCTCTTGACACGGCCCTGCCCTGCAGTGGTATTCTCCGCTGGCAGACGAGAAATTCCATCAAACACGATGTGAAGTTTCCCTCCCTTCAACCAAGGGGTTGTAGGGCGGCGTAGTATAGCCCGGGTTCTTCCGCCTCTGTGAGGCGCTCCCGTGTGCGTCATGAGCGGGCTGGCTACTCGTTGCATGATGATCGATAAAGTTAACAAAGGGTATACTCGCCACGTTGATATTGTGTTCCAGGTGGCCGCAAGGACTTATGGGACGGTTTGGGCCATAGGACTGTTTGGACCTATAGCACCTTCACCTCAGCCAATGTATAGGTGCGATGGGTGGGGGGGGGGGGTGTTGGTGGGGTCGGCTGGAGTGACACCTGAACCTTATGGCACTTATGTCCTCAGGGTACATAGTATGGTGTTAATGCTGTGTATTGGGCTGCAAGGTTTGATACACTTGTCATCTTGGGCTCCCTGATTAATCCCTTGCCACAATATTTTGTTTCTCAATAGTAGCCAAGAAGTTTGTTTCTCACTACGTGAAATGAAGTCGATGGAGTTTTGATTGATTTCTGACTGCGCCTGTGTATCGGCAGGTTCCAACTCTTGGCATTATGTGAGTGTAGGTACCCATTCTCTACTGCTGCAATAGCCACTTACGGCTTCACGTCACTGTTCTTGCAGTGACGTGAACAACATAAGCTTCTCTTCTACCCAGAGCCATTTCTGCATATTTGTTTTACCATTGAACGGACAAGTGAAACAGAGGCCATAGAGATCCCCTTTTAGACAGCAAGATTCAAAGTAACAAAGGAGACCTCGAGTTTGGTACAAATTTGACCATTATTAAAGAAAACCAGATCCAGAACAAATTTCTGGAGCTTGGTTTCAGAAAACACGATTCCATCAGTTGAATCCCAGCAACTTTTTAAAAAGCTTCTGAGGTTCAGTGTTGTGTCGGTTGCTTGAGTGGTAGGCTACCGGACTTAGCCTGAATTTTTTAACGAGCCAAACGGGTACTTTTGAAATCAGTGAGACTATATAGCACATCCTAAAACAATGTTCAGATTTGAAAATGTGAACATTGGATACCGAATACAGTGTACAATGCCAGTTCGAGAAATGTTTTCAACCAGGATTGGTTGAATTGCATGTTGAAAAAACACTGTCTCTGAAAAAGGCTCAGACAGAAGAAAGAAAAATTATGGAGTGAATCTGTGAGAAGGGTGAAGTTTTAGAAAAAATGCCCTAGCCAGCCTTTTGGCAGGCCTGTACGTTTTTTGGTTTTCATGGTTAAGCGTTTGGAGTGATACAATATGTTCATTTCATGGGTGTTAAGGATATTGGAGTGATATAAATGTTTTATGATACTTGGTCGACAATTTGTGACCTGCTCTATTTTTTTTAATTAGACCTCTCTACTTCATCTTGTTCTTAAACATAATCAGATTTCTGGTGCCTAACTGCCATAAAGCCGTCCGATCTGAGAAGTATTTACAGCTAATAATGGTAGATATAATATACTATTGGACAGATAACATAAGATTACAAAATGACCATGAAGGTCAGTAAAAGAAGGTTGGCTTTTTGTTTGTTTAAACCCAGTCAAAGGCCTTGATGCAGTATTATGTCCTTTGATTGAAGGTTTTGTTTTGTTGCAAGTTTTGTTGACTGGTCTATTCATCAAACATTTACGTGACTATGCTGTTGGAGTGTTTTGTGTTATTTTTCTGTTTGCATTCCATGCCCATGGACTGAAAATGTTAATGACCTGTTAGTGAAGCAGACTTCATTTATATTTTATTTCACAACCCAATTCTTGAAATATGGAAGATTTGCCATTTTCATTTTTTGTTAGTATGGAGAGAATATAAATCACTGCCACTCCCTGTACTCTTCAAAACTCATCCATCCTTAAAAAGCGAGGCTTGCTAAAACTTCACATGATATTTCTCTTGATGCTGAGTCAAAGCAACTAGACAATGTGTTTAGGAGCACATTTAAAACAAAAAAACTTCCTTAATGTACCTATAATCAAACAAAAAGCTAGAGCTGTTTTCTCTTGAGTAGCTTCATGTACAGCATCATTTGTCTAATCACTAAATGACTGTTTATATGATATTGTCTTTTGTTTCTACCCTTCTTTAGAGCCCACTGCTCTACTCTCAGGGATTCTCTTCTTGGAAGCTTCTCTGTCTACAGGCCAGCTTGCATTCCTGAACCCTCCCCGTTCAAATCATAAACCATCTTTTTCTGCCATGAAAGGCCTCTCCAGTAGCCAGAGCCATCATCACCTGGTCTCCTATGACCAGTCAGAAGCGCCGCTGGGTCATCACCACCATGACCGCAAGTTGTATTTGTTCAGCCAGATGGACATGTCAACACCCCTTCCCGTTCAGTTTCCCCACCCAGCCGAGATTCCGTACCATAATTCCCACCATACTTTGCAACATTGTGACAGCGGCAGCCTAATTCCATATGGAACCTACCCAAGGAGGTGCCTCTCCACTTCATCTTCTCACAATCCTGAGGTAAAAGATGAAGTGATGGCTGTGGTGCCATATGTAGGCCGAGGTGGAGGAGGTAAATGGAGTAAAAACCCAGCCAGGGCATCAACCAATTTGGAGCGGTCCGAGTGCCAGTCGGCATTTCCGAGGGATGGCTATCATACACTGCAGTACAAGCATATGTCAGGACCCACTGTGGGAATCGGGTCTAACAGCAACAACAATGACAGCCCCGGAAGAATCCGTCATTTGGTCCATTCAGTCCAGAAACTTTTTACTAAGTCCCACTCATTGGAGGGCTCACACCAGTCAACATCCCCAAAAGGGGGAAATCATGGGAACATGAATGGGGGAGGGGGGGCTGGTTGCAGAGTTGTAAGGACGAGCCGAGAGAGGGAAAGTCCAACAGTGGGAGGACACCAACGGAAGCACAGTAAAAGTCATGAACGCTGCAGATCAGCAGAGCCCAAACATCGTAGCCACCATCAACACCACCACCAGCTCCATGGCTCAGCATCGGCACCTGGATCAGGGTACTGGAGCTCTGATGACAACCTAGAACGGGACCTGTGCCTCTACAAACCCCTCCACCACCACCATCAACACCCCTCTCCGCCGTCACCCTCCCCCTCGCCAATGGTCATGACAATGGCATGCCATCCTAACAGCAACTCTGTCCTAAATTCCTCCCTTTCTAACTCCCAAACTCAGCAGTACTTCATGATAGACCATTATGGAAAGCTCAATGAGCATATACACCATGGCCATTCACACCATCTCAATGGTATGTTTAAATCCTCCATGAGAAACCATGATGGCAACCCAGTCGCTAACAGCAGCAGCAACAGTGGCATCGCAGAAGGAACACGCAGTGCCTTGCTCTCTTTGGGTCCTGCAGAAGCACCAGGGGTGAAGAAAGGTGCATGGTCATCAAGCCTAATGGTGAGCAGGACCCAAGGGTTTGACAACCGCAACATTTCCAGTCAGCCATGTACAGCCGGCGCAGGATCTGTTAACCTTAACCTAGATAGAACACTAGTCGATTCAAATGGCGGTCAGCAACAGGACCCGACTTGCCATTTCCTACAGGTAACTATTGCATACTCCCTACACGCCCCCTACTTGAAAACTACTTGGCTCACTCACTCACTTTTTCTTTCTCACATCTCCATTCCTGTTCCCTCTCTAACAACCAACATTTGGTTCTGGCCGTCCCCCTCAAACATGCGTCACTGCAAACGTCTTTGGTCTGCCTTCAACTCTGTTACCAGGCTCTCCTGCACAATTTCATCCACTTGGGTCAAAGAGGCTTCCCATTCCCCCTTTGGCCTTTTAAGTTTAGAGTGGAAGGCCATTAGGCCAAGATTGAAATGTTAAATTATATAAGTTATGCATACAATTAAATTAATAGTAACTTTTTGGACACATTACTTACTTCCAGTCTACAGGAGGAATAATAATAATGACAGGACACATGATAATAGTGTGCCTTGCTTTGCAACCACACTAATAAACTTGAATTCTTCAATGTTATCATCTTTTATGCTGTTCTCTGTCGTTGTGAAGTTAGAATTTACATTGTGGTTCAATGTTGTATTTTGTTGTTATGCATTATTGTGATTATTGTTCATTATTGTAACAATTAGGGCTTGTCCCGTTGGTCTGGGGACAATTAAAAAAAAAGCACCTTGGACACAATCAATGTTGTCTTGGACCATTCATCCTTCATTAAGTCCAACCCCTTGGTTAATGTTGCAGGCATGTCAAGCTCTTTATGTCAATATGGGATTTAACAGTGAAAGATATTCCTAGGAAATAATAGCACACTCCTGGAGTAAAAGTTCTGAGATATCAGTGATAAGGAGACAGAAAGTACTACGATATGAATGCTACATTCACTATATAATTGGTCTGGCAGAGTATTGATAAGGAAGCATACATAAATGTAAATGTAAATGGACTGCATTTATATAGCGCTTTTCTAACCATTGGCCACTCAAAGAGTTTACTATGACAGATCACATCAGCATGATAAAGGAGATCACATAAGCAAAGTCACTACGATATGCCTTTGAATGCTACATTCACTATATAATTGGTCTGGCAGAGTATTGATAAGGAAGCATACATAACAGTCGAGCAATGGCGGCTGGTGATAAAATTTGTGGTTGGGGGTAGTCATGGAGTCGGGGGCCAGGGGGTCCTCCCCCTGAACATTTTGAATTTGGTAGATGTGATTTCCTTTATTCTGGTGCATTTTGGGGATGGCCACTACCATTCAGGATTCAGATTCATGGCCTACATCCTAACTTGCAGGGCCTGGAAAAGCTTACACTGCATATACAGACATACTTTATGGCGATTCCACCAGCCATTGCTATTTGACCCATGGTTGTTATTCAGATTTTGAGGTGAATCATGATCACTGTCCTATAGCGTCCAATTTTCGTGAGTTTCAAGGTCTATTTCAAATGCGGTTGGAGATCTGGGACAGTTGCTTCATTTTGTTTATATGCGATAGGCCAAAATAACAATTGTATATGTAACTTACTTGCTCCTTTTAAGTATAACATTGCTTGGGGGGTCCAATTCCTCTAATGAAAAGGGTGGAAAGTGCTTTTACCACTCTCTGATAGTTAGCTATCTATCTCTTCTCTGCAAGTAGTTGTGTTGCGGGAATGCTGCTGATGGAGGTAGCCTATTTCATTGATTTGCTGAATTGTCCAATCATGTGGTGATAAGAAAATATGAAAAACAATGCCATTGGTCTGGGCGCACATGACCTGTGACCTGAAGTCGAATCGTCATGCACCAATGAAAAGTTGTTTTTGCTTGATAGACAGCAAAAAGTTTGGTTACCGGCGCCCCTGACTTGAAGGAGGGCTTTCTCTTGAATGACCAATAATAAGCCTAGCCCAAAGAATTGACGTTCAGATGAATTTAAATGGTTGCTGGCAGTGGCAAGTACGGTCTATCACACAATTAAACAGGGATAAACACTAAGTATTTTTGTTGATTTATTTTGTAATGGTTGATACATAGTTGGCAGATATATAATCACATGAATATTTCACGGAGGGGCGGCGCCCTAGCGCCCTCTATTGACCCACCGCCACTGCAGTCGAGGGAAAAGCCCACACTGGTCACAATGCAAGCACCAAACTAAATTATCCTGCTTTTTCAATTTGTTTAAAGCGCGTCAGGGAAGAGCTTGCACATAGTGGGCTTTATCTATAACTTTAGTTAGCGTCTTACCTAAGAGCAAATGAGGAGGCTTTTTATGTTGATCTTTGATGGAATCAGCTGTAAGTAAAGTTTTCCACACTGTTTATTCTATATCCAACTTTTTTGGCTTTTTAAAAGCAAAAATAATATGACAAACCCCCTCTAAACGTCGACGATATCTGCTTTCTGGTTTCATGTGCAAACCGTTTCGGTATGAACCTTTGTTTCAAATGCTTGAAAGATTGCTATTGTAGGGTGGGAGGCCGATCTAAAGAGGGGCTTATTTAAGGGTCAGTTCTGGGAAAGTAGTATCTAAACATTTGCAAAGGTCCTTTTACATCATTCATGCAAAGAAAATGGGAGAAATAATTTGAACAATATTATCAAAGACAGACAATATTTGTGGAATGACATAACATTGACTTGAGATGGGGTCGAACACAGTGTGCGACCCACTCCACCCGCTCCACTGTTTCTCGCCGCATGTGGCCCAACCTCGCCGCAAGTGGCCACGGAGGGGACCTTCTTTGAAGTTTATATGATTTTAGCTTTTCACTGCCTGGCAGCTTCCTAACAAAACACTGGGCAAGCATCCATAGGCTACCCTTAGTCTATACAGTGATGGTCACTCCCAATTAAATCTACCTAAGCAACCTTGGGTTTGGTCAACCAGGGGTGGACTGTAGGTCTTATTATAACACTTATTTAAAAAAACATATTTATCGAAAAAACAAGTAATTTCAGATGAAGAAAACAGTGTTAAAGGTTTGACTAAATGCAAACGTCCTCCACTAATGTTTTAGTTTATGATAGCCACAAGTGTGGGACTTTGCTAAGGAAATACAGTATATTGCTAGCTGTGGTATCAAACCTGGTGGCGCAATTGAAAAGTATCTCACAAAGACCACAGCTAAAAGGTGCCCAGATGAAAGTCTAAAGACACAATAACCAAGCTGTCTGAACTTTGTATGCATTGATATCAGCTCTCCTGCTTGACCCAACAATTGTTTATCGTGGAGCTGACAAATATGCGGAGGAGGTCCTCATGGAACTGAGAACGCAGCAGGGGAAAGCAATGGAGCCGCTACCCTGGGCATGTGGACGGATGAGGGCCGAAAAACCGCCACCTTTGAGTTACTTTGCACTACAGCAACATAAAGTATGAGCTCATTGAATGAGTGCTCTTTACATCTCAGTGCGACAGGTCCCTGCTTGAAACGGTAGACATTATCAAGTCAGCCAGCATCAGTGCATTATGTAAATTCAGCCTTGATGAATTAATCTCAAAACTGGTGTACGTGACTGATGGGCGGAGATTATAGTAGCAGCTCTTCATACCACTTCACGGCTGAACTGCATCGCACATATTTTGATTACTGTCCTCTCCACCACACTCTTAAAACCATGATGAGCTGATGGGGACATGTATCACGAGGAATTTAAGTCCTGAGTGACAGCATCCCCCACCTGAAAAGAGGTTTCGGGGGTTTGAGGGTTTGAGGCGCAAGCAAGAGTGACTTCTCGGGTGCTTGATTTGCAATTCAGGAGTGGAGGAGTCAGCTGAGGACCCTCCCGTAGCCATTTATCCCCAAATAAAGAACACTAACCCAAGAGAAAATGACTGAACCCCATCCACTCTTTAATTAAACTCCCCGTTTATAAATGTCATCAGATTTTTTTTCCGTGCATTACGGCGATAAGCAGATAACCTTATATGCCAACTAGGGCTGAACGATTAACCAAATCTACATTGCAATGTAATAAAACACACTTTTTGGCAAAAAAGGCTGCGATAAAAAAGTTATGTTTGCTTTAATGTTAAATAATCTAACCAATCAGCAGGTCTGACTCAGAATGTGTGGGATATTATATAAAAGGTTTACTCATGAAATTATTATTATTTACTCAAAACAACAACTATAATGGTATTCTCGATTGATTGATTTTTTTTAATGGATTTATTAGTTGACCTTGTACCTCAAGCCTTGCAAGATCGAAGACACCACAGATAACATGTTCCTTCTACAATAACAGGCACAGTGTGCAACATACAGCTTTGGATTGGATGCCATAATAATAATTCCACTGTATTCCCTCAAATATCTAACATTTTAAATTATTATAAATGAGAGCTGACTGTTGGCCTTCTCGAGAACTACAGTGTGGTGCTCTAAGGGTGGTGATAATCACCCGCATACCCATACAATATAAACCTGTGCACCGGAAGGTAAGAGATATGCTCCGGCAACGTCTGACTGTAAACAATAATGTAATCTTAAATGACAACACAGTTAGTTAGTCCATCTAACTAACTATCGGAGAGGGATCTGCCAATAACCTTTCATGAGATCTGTATTTTTCCAGTATCTCTAGTATGTAGCCATTGCATAAATAAAGAAATCCAAAAATATCCTACGGTGATTTGGCAACATAAAATTCCTATTTTGGGAGTAATGGAGGGAACTCCTTGTATGAAATCATAATGTTTGTGCTTGTGCAACTCAGAAGAGAAGGCTTCATGGATCTGCAATTGTTGGCAGTCATGAGTATGTCCTGAAAGAGAACAAACAACGAACAAAGTCAATATTATCATTGAAATATCTATGTATTCTGACCTGGAAAGTCGGATTTAAAGTCTCCATGCATCTTACATTACAGTATCTTTTCGCAATTGTCATTGCTCAATTGTTTTTTCAAAGCTATTTTCTTGGTCAGGTCAGATCACTATTGGATTTTTTTTTTGAATGCCAATGAGACTCGCCTCACTTAATGAACGTTAAACAAATAACTTGGGTCACTGGAGAAAGCCCTATTCTTAGTGAGAGCAAGGGAAGGCTCGCCGTTGTAAGCTTCGTCTCAACTCATGGTGAGAATATAAAGTACTTCAAAGCTCTGAATTTGTTCTGCGTCGTGACAGAGACGGTCCCAGGTGGGGTTAGGGACATATCTATGGAGACCCGGGATAGTTCATCAGTTCATCTTACTTTTTGTTCTATTCCTTTGCCCCAAAGGTGCCACAGGATGAATGGAGCCCGTTCTCCCCGATGGGTGAAGAGGATGATATACCCTGCAGGAGGATGCGGAGTGGCAGCTATGTAAAGGCCATGGCTGACGACAGTTGTGATGACAGTGGTGACTCGGATGGAAGCCCGAAGCTGTCCCCCAAGATGCAGGCACGTCGGGCAAGCTATCTGAAAGCCACGCAACCCTCACTTACGGAGATGACCACACTACAGTAAGACGCCCCAACCCCCCTTATTCTGTTGATTCTCCTTTCTCTTCTTTTTCTTTTTTTTCTCTTTTCATCTAAATATTCTTCCTTTCGTGTTTTTTTGTTGCTATCAAAATTAACCATTCCTAAAGGTCAGTCAAAATATTAAATGAAAATTGAATTGGAGATAAACAATCCGCAAAAAACGAGCCTACTCTCCCTCCCTCCCTACGTCACTCAGACATTGAGAAGATGACATTGTGTGTTTAAATGTCATCGACAGGCAAGATGGATTCCCTGAACTAATCAGGGAAGAGATGCCCTGATTGAGTGAAATGCCCGACTCCTTTCTGACTCCTCTCCAATGGACTGGACTCAAATTAGAGCGCTCAAATCTTACCTACAGCCCCTTCAATGTGTCAATTTGAAGATTAACTTTAGTTTACTCTACCTCATTGTACTTTCATCATTTTACATACTTAGTGAAAATTGGATTAAACCCAGACCTAACCCTTTGATATGTATTAGTGAAAAATACAAATAAAAAGGAGAGAAAATCGCACACCCTACACCATGGCACCAGTTGTGCCCTAACCCTTACAACCAGGTGTGATGTTGATTAGCCATTTCAAATCTACCCATTAGTGACATCACAAGGGGGAATGTCAACCTAAGCAGTAGCGAGCAAAGAAAATACACTCACCCTCTGAACTATAGTTTACTGATTATCAATACTGACTATCAGACACATCCCATTTCTACATAATTGAAATCTCAAAAATCTTAAATCTCAGTCGTTTCACTCACTCTTGCTGCTCCTGTCTGATTAACCAGAGGTCCTGAAATTACACTCTCGAAATGTGATTTTAAACTTAAAGTATAATGAGTATGGAAATAAAAGGTCAACCACCTTCTTAAATTAGACATCTACATTTCTTTCAGAATTTCAACTGAGCACTCACCGAAGCTGCAGATTCGGAGCCACAGCTACTTGCGGGCAGTGAGTGAGGTTTCAATCAACAGAAGTGTAGACACTCTGGATCCCAAAACCCTCCTCAACCCCAAAATGCTGCTGTCGTCGCCACAATATCGCTCACGCAATGAAAGCTACATGAGAGCCATGAGCACCATCAGTCAGGTTGGTGCCAAATATTTGCACTGCCATGCCATACAGTAATGGAATGTAATCGTTGAAGTGTGGTATTATGTGAGGCATAAGATGTGAAGGCTGTTTTGTTTATTGTATGTTATTATTGTTTTATGACAGTGAAGACAAAGACCGGGAAGTGGGTTGAAGAAGAGAGGAAATCACATGTAGCATAAGACCAAAATTTGGGGATACAAGGTGCATTGCCCAAATTGCTAGCCATCCAATTTCAAGAGTTCCAAAGTGAGAGCAGAAGAGAGAGGAAGATAGCTAGATGATCACAATCCAATTCCCCTTCCTCCGTTTGTCCACCAAAGTGTTGCATTCAAAAACCTTAGATTGAAAAGCCAGATGGAGTCCCCTAACTAATCATAGTAGATATGCCCCGGACTAGTCAGGACTAAAGGAGCCAGGAGTGGCAAAAATACAGACGGCATACAGATTAAAAAAACACCAGTTTCGATGTTATTTAACATTAGTGCCTATCATTACCTCAGCAATGGGCTAGTAGGGGCCTACTGTACCTACTGTAGGAGGTTTACACCACTTTGAACTAGCCCAACTTAAGGAAGACTGCTAGTTGTAACTTACGAACATTTCGTTCCCTTCAACTAATGACAAGATATCACAAGAGCCTGCGGTGTGGAAGGCAGCATTGTTTTTTTTTAAAGGATGACAAACAGTATGCAGGCATAAACTCTAAAAACGTTAGGTATAAGTAGTTTTTTTTTCATGTGGGCAATGCCCCATCAGGTTTTGTGTTAAATGCTCAATGGATTTGAATGTGATTTTATCAGACTTGCCCCCTTGGCATGCCCAGGTAAAGCAGTTTGGAACTCTCACGCCCCAAACACTCCACGAATCCGAGAGTAAACATTTTTTAAACACACAAAACAAGCATATACCACACCACCTAACCAACCACCATGATCACCCCAGTGACGTGTCGATTTTCGCGAACTTCACTGTCACCGAGGTGTAGTTATAAAATCAATCATAATGTCAAACAAAGGATCCAGGAGGGTGCTACAGCTCCAAATATCGATGCTCTGAACCCTCCCAGGATCCTTTGCAGCACTCGGAACACGGCGCCCACACCCACGGGTGCCACACCCACGGCTGCCACAATACATAAAACGATCAGGTGTAGTTTAGAAAACCTGAAAATCCCCCAAAAACGTATTTTACATATTTATTAGGGACATTAGCAATTGGATCATTGGATCATTAGATTCAAGGTCTTGGAGGTTGTAAATGCGATTTAAGGCCCTGACACACACAATTGTCCATGGTATTTAAGCCAATTCACCATGTTGAATGTGTTTTTTTTATAAAGCCCAGATTTTATATTTTATTTCTGCTTTAGAATTTGGTTACATATATTGCTCCATTTTATTCTCACATACATTGTTTTTGAAAATGTAAACTTGTCTGTGAAACCTTGTTATTAAAGCGTCTGACAACGCAAATTAGTATTTTAATAGTAAGTATGTAATTTAGGGTATTTTTTATCAGTTACCAATTAGGATATTAATTTATTAACTTATTCCAAATGCAAATAGTCTTTGGTAATGTAATTTACTAGTAGCATCCTTGTTTTATATATATATATATATATATATATATATATATATATATATATATATATATATATATATATATATATATATATATATATATATATATGCAGCACGTTTAACAAGTAGTTTCATAAAAAACAAACCAAAGATATATATAAATATCAGCAATCTCGTAGTGAAGATGACTGGACGTACCGAAACCAAGGGAATATCAATACGACCCATTATTATTAATTAAATGCAGTCGCTCAAGTGATGATGCCAACATGGCGTATTGTGCAATTCTGTTAAAGATATTATAGTTATCGATCGCCGGTATCAACCGACACGGTTGATACTTTTGTTCAAAAGATATCGGTGTCAAAGTTAATAGTTAGTAAATAGTTCAATAGTGCAGACATTTCCATTTTTAAATGAGGGGTTAATCTGTTTCCCTCAGATTTCCACCGGTCTTCAGCCAGTTAGCATGATTATGAAAATAAACAGTTTGAGACCAAAGCTCATTGATTTTAGGTGCTTAGGCCAATATCCTCAGTATCCTCGATGGATCATCCTTTGAATAGAGTACTAAAGTGTGACGTCACGTTTCCATAGCAACCAATTTTTGGTTCTACACAAACCAAATGAACAAGGGAAAATCCTATGTCACACGAATGTTTTATAGAAGTGGAACGATTTTTTTGCAAATTGATTTGCGAGTTTGCTTTACCAATGATGTAAGTAATATTGAGAAATATTTCCCGTATTTGCAAACGTCTTTACAAAAACTTTTATAAAAGCACAAACTTTTCCTTTTAATACCCCAGGGGAATACATGAACGCCTCGACATGTTTCGATTGGTAGTGATTTTCAACTCTTGAAATTGATTTATTTTCATTTTGAAAGAAACAACACACGGAAGCAATGGATAAACGCCATCTCTCGGTCGGATGTTTAGAACTGAAAATCTGGTTGCCATGACAACATGACGTTTTCACTTTAGTACTCTATTGATTCACAGTGCCTTGAACTCTGCATCTTTGGAAACCAGAGTTTTGCCTTTTTTGTGGGATAAGAGAACTGCTGCTGCCACTGTAAATACTTTGTCATGCCATTTGGTCTCACCCAATGCCCCATGGTTTTCCATGCCCTCTTCAACAATATCCTCCCTAGATGCTGAACCAGTTTCATTTATTAGGATGATGACATCCTGATTTTCTCCAGTTCCTCCAATGCCAATCACGTCCCTACGTTTCTCCAGCACCTCATTGAGATTCCACTCTGTTTAGGCAGAGAAGTTTGTTTAACCAGTCCACCGCGTCGTCCAGTGGGCCACATTCTCTCCGTACACAACATTTAGTTGGATCCTGCTTGGAACAACTGGTTGAACCACAGGGAAAAGTACTCAAATGTATGACTCAGAGGCCAAAGGCTGGATAATAAGAATAGTCAAGAAATCGAGCGAGAATCTCAAAGAAATGCTGGGATGCTTGATACAAGGAACAAAGATGAACTGGCACAGAGGGAGGAAAACGGGCTGACTAATACACTAGGGAACAATAACGAGGGAGAGCTGACATACTCGAGGTGAGGGAGGACAATCACAGAGGCGGGAAGCACAGAGGCAGGGAGTGACGTATTCTGGAACAAATGGAGATGTGAGTAAGACAGGCTAAAAAAGGTAACGATGTGAACATGGATAGCAGGGAGTGACGATGATCTGGAACAAATGGAGATGTGAGTAAGACAGGCTAAAAAAGGTAACGATGTGAACATGGATTAAACAATGAATCCATAATTCGATGAACAGGGTGAGACGTGACATTGCTAAGGTGAAGGCATGGTGGGTTGTCCCTCAACCAACAATAAGGATTTTAGCATTTACTCAGCTTTGCCAATTTGGACCGCCCTGTCGTCCGTAATTACTGTGCCCTTGCTGCTCACCTCATTCCCCGGGTGACCTGTGGCTGAGGGGGTGCTCCGGAGATCAGGCAGAAGTTCACTACACATCAAATTAGTAACAAAATCTGCCTCTGCCCGAGGTTTAACAAAGACCAAAAAACATATTACACCAATTCTTAAATCGTTACATTGGCTCCCTGTATGTCAGAGAATTGATTTTAAACTCATGCTCCTCACCTATACATAACTACATGGTTTAGGGCCATAGTAAATAACTGATATGCTTCCACTACATAATCCTTCTAGACCACTAAGATTCTCTTGAGACAAATCTCTTAATTATCCCTAGAGTAAACATGAAACATGGGAAAGCAGGATTTAATTACTATGCAACAAATAGCTGGAATAAACTCCCTGAAGATTTAAGACTAGCCCCAACTCTGACCACTTTTAAAGGAAGACTACAGACTTTTATGTTTGCTTTAGCTTTCTGCTAAATCTTAAATACATTGCTGTCACAGCGGGGAAGGATGCAACATAAATGAGCGGGCCAGAATAGGGTTCAACATGAACAAACAATGGTTTATTTCATATTCCAAAAGGAACAAATGCACAAAACGTCTGCGCCAAATAAAAACAGACAGAATACGAGCACAACCAAACAAAATGCGCTACGGTAGCCATCCGCCTTCCAACAAAGGCACATGATAAACTAGCCGTCAGGTGGGTGTGGCCCTGCTGCTTCCCCCCGGTGGGCAGAGCGGAGGATCTTTTAATGGCTGCAGGGCGCCCGTGCACCGGTGCCCAATCAGCCACGCCCACACCCCTGATTGAAGCAAGAACATCAAAGGCATTAGGACAAATGAAGGCATTAGGACAAACGATCCACTTTTTTTTTTACTTTGCCTTTATTTCATGCATATATTTTATTGCATTACCTAACTTTGCCTTTATTATCTTTTACTTAATTTTATTGTACGACAATGTTTCTATGTGAAGTACTTTCAGTCTGACTCGTGTATGAAAAGTGCTATTTAAATAAAGTTGCCTTGCCTTCCGCTCCAGTCCTGACTACACCGACCCAGCCACTCAGTGTGTGATGGAGGTCAAGGTCATACTTCACATTGTGACCGTTACTATCTCAACACTGCTCCATGGACCAAAAACCTTCATATTAATCAGGGGGTGTACACTTGTAATGTTGTGACTGCAACAATAACACAGAACCTATGATTTTATTCTGCTTGCCTTGGAGGGAGGAGAACATAGCAGCTTTTTCAGTTACCTGGCAAGTTAAGTTTTGCTGTAATTCGGCAAAATAAACCTGTCTGCTTGGACACATCATCAATTTTTTTGCGTTTTAGCTTTTGTTAGGCTTCGATAGCTGCTGGACCCAAGAGCAGAACACAGAGACAGGACGGAAGTCTGGGTAATGAACTGGTTTCATCAGGATTGAGGCCCCGTCCACACGGGCGAAAACTATCTTTTCCCCTCCGTTTTCCTGTGATGCGTTTCAGGAATATCTCCATAAAAACTCATTGTGAAAACGCATCGAACTGTAGAAACGCTGTAGTAAATACTCAAGGCGCTGGTTCTACACCAAAAAAAAGTGCAGTGCATCCAGCCTGCACGCTCTATAAAAACATTCAGTTGAGGAGGAGATTAAACCTTTTAAATTGAGTAGAAATACTTTTTAATGTACAGTTACTAATACAATTTACCAAGGGGCTGTATTTAAAGCTACAAAAATAAAACAAATGAAAGCTGCAAGGAGCATTTTATGGGTGCCAAGACTAAAGCCGACCAATAAGACCCTGTCAGACCATTAAGACCCTAACAGACTATTAAGACCCTGACGCAGACCAATAAGACCCTGTCAGACCATTCAGACCCTGACAGACCATTAAGATCCTGGCGCAGCCAATTAAGACCGTTTTTGTTTGCATACAGTTGTCAATAAGCTGAAATAGCCTCAGCTTGGATCTGTTGATGAGCAAACAAAATTTCATGACCGTACGTCAAAAGGCTGAGGAGTTATGAGGAGTTATCATTACATTTTTTAATTGATTGCTTTAGTGCCCCACATATTCCTATTTTGATTAACTTTAGCCTTCTTAACCTTGATATGCTTCTTTAAATACACCAAGTTTGGTGATTATTGACTCAAGTTAACCCTGCCTTTAGTCACCTATAATTGATTGGGCTAATTTGGACGTCATCAGCCGCCATTTTGTTACTGGTTCTGGATTTGCTGAACATGAGGAAATACAAATGTCTATCGGATTATATGACTGTAGACGAAAAAGTTCAGAAAATATGTTCCAAAGTCTGTATTTTCAGTTTATTGATATAGCTCCCTATAGCCCGATATGGATACAATTTGGAGAGGTTCATCTTGATTCATGTGACAGCACCAAGGTTGATGAGGATTGGTTTAAGTTAACCATTTCTTTTGGCATTCGGTCCATTTTGGACGATTTTGAGCCTCTGGCGGCCATGTTGTTTTGTCAATCAACTTCATTTTACTGGACAAGTTGGAGCTTTGGTCCCGAACAGCCAGTAAGTTGGTCCCGCACAAATCAAACATTCCCGTCTAACTGTGGTGATTTTAGTCACAGGCAACTCCCATTCTCGATGCCACGCCCTAATTGAAAATATGTTGATTCTATCTTTTGTACTGGACTCAAGATAATAGGAGTCCATTTTCATGTTGATATTAGCATTTAAGTCTTTACATGTTTTAAACCACTCCCTTTTTAGAAGTCAATGGATCCTGGGTGCTTTAATCTTTATTGTACAGACTTCCCTTTATGTCAAATTGAAGACATTGTTCCTAAGACGTTATTTGCAAAAGGATTTTGATCGAAAAAAATATACCTAGGATCCTTAGGGAATTGAGTGTTTTTAAAAAAGGCAAATTGGTTGAACATGAGGATATGCATGTGTGAAGAAAGTTTCAAGACTCAACGTCAAAGCAGTTATGAGATATGTTTGTTCAAAAGTTTGCATTTTTGGACTGTTGCTATCAGTGCAATATTTGCTCTCTGTTAATCTTGAGTCAGTCTCTACAGCTGTAGTAAGTTTCATAGAAGCATGTGAGCGGTTTAGGCTGTGTAAGTCAAACGTGGTGAAATAATACTAACAATTACAAAAGGTTCCCTTCGCACTTTGTGCTTGGTACCCTAATAAAAAATTTAATAAAGAATTCCACGAAACTCTAACGTCACCAAGCTGGTGGGGGGGGGGGGGGGGCGATGACATTATTGTTTGCGTTCCAGGCGTCCGCACTTATCCTTTTTATTTGTATCCACCGTGGGACCTGGTTTCAGAAAAGTGTGTTTTTTGGGCACCGGATCCGCCGGATCCATCTGAACGGTCGGCCCAAAGACTTATGCGGTTTCAACAAAAAATCAGCTCCATGTGAAGGGGCCTGAGGCAGGGGGTAGGTTAGGGAATGGGAAGCTTCAGGAGGTGTTGAAAGCAAATGGCAACAAAGGTGAGACACAGGATTTGAAAACAGAAGAATAAAGAACTAGTAAGTGTAAATAATGGAGGTAGATGAGCTGATGCAGGCCAGGTGTGAACAGTTGAGTGTGGAAGGCACAGCACAGAGACAAACAGGGGGTGTGGCAGACACAGAGGGAGAACACCACAGCTGTGGCTATGACAGGACCTCCCCCTCAACGGACGTGTGAGGAAAGCCAGATTTGCTGACCCACGCGATAGGCAGGAGCGGTAACTCAGTGATGGTCAGCGATGCGCCAGTTCTGCTCAGCAGAGCGGCGCCCACGTCCTTCCACAACCTGCTGCAATGGCGGAGAGCTGAACCGAGGGAACAGAGATGTCATCCTCCTGAGCGGGGTACAAGGGCGGCTGATAGCCCAGGGAGCACTCGAAAGGGAAGCTGTACAGGGCATCGAGTTGTGTGCATACTCAATCAATGAGAGGAGAAGGGATTTGTAGTTGATGCAGGATTTGATAGGGAGCCAGTGGAGGGGAATGAGGGTGGGGGTGATTTGCTGCCAAGGCCAGGTGTGGGAGAGTACTCTGGCAGTAGATTGTTGGACATACTGGAGCCTGTCCAGGTTTTGCTTGGAACTCCGGACAGGATTTCATTGCAATAGTCCAGTCGGGAGATGATGATGGTGTTGATGGGTTTGAAGGGTTTCAACCATGGAGATGGAGAGTGAATTGAGGTGAAGAAGTCAGATATGGGGAGCAGTGCAATGGGTGCCACCATCCTGACGTTGAGTTTGTTATTGTTGAGTTTGAGGAGGGTGGAAGATATCCAGGCTTTGTCACAGAGGCAGTTGAGGGACTGATGGGGGAGCTGGGTGGAGGGATTGGTGCTGAAATAGTGTTTGGTGTCATAGGCGTAGGTGTGGAAGTTTAAGCCGTTCTGGCGAATGATCTTACCAAGGGTGAATATGTAAATTGTAAAGAGCAGGGGGCCCAGCACGGAGCCTTGGGGCACGCCTTAGTTGACAGGGCCAGGGGGGGACCGGCAGTCTTGGATATTGATGAACTGCTTCCAGTCTGAGATAGGACTCGAACCAGGAGAGAGCAATATGGAGAGGTCGAGGAGGGTAGATTGGCTGTTGAGGAGGATGAGAGAATGCGTCAAACGTTGCTGAGAGGCTGAGGAGGATCAGGATGCTGACACAGCCTGCCAGGAGACAGCTAGGGAGAAAAAGGTAGTTTGTTGGGCTGTTACCCGGATCCAGTTCCATAGCTTGGGCCTTCCGGAGAAGGGACTCCCAGGTGACAGCTGCCAACTTGAGGCAGGAAGGAGAGAGGATGGCGTCAGGAGGAGCCGGTGCGTTCTCTGAGTAACACTGACGAGAGAGGGCATCTGGCTTGATGTTCTGGGATCAAGGAAGGTAAGTGAGGGTGAAGTTGAAACGCCCAAAAACCAGGCCCGGTGGGAGTTCGTGTTTTGCTTTCTGAATGTAGGACAGCAACCAAGAATGGCTGTTCCGCCCCCTCCAGCAAGTGTCACCACTCCTCCAACGCCAGTTTCACAGCAAGCAGCTCTCTGTTGCCAATGTTCTAGATACCGCTCTCAGCGTTCGACAGCCGTCAAGTGAAGAAGGCACAGGGATGAATCTTCTCATCGGTAGGAGAAAGCGTGGACAGAACGGCCCCAACTCAAGTGTCTGAAGCATGAACCTCCACGATGAACTGCCTCGAAGGGTCAGGTTGGATAAGTATAGGTGCAAAAGAGAAGCATCTCTTGAGTCCAGAGAAGGCAACCTCTACCTCTGGCACCCATATATATTGGAGGGCAGGAGAGGTCAGGTGTGTGAGTGGGGCTGTAATATCGGATGAATCTCTGGTAAAGGTTGACCAATCCGAGAAACTGCTGCAGTTTCTTACGGGAATCGGGGATGAAATTTGCCATCGCACTGATCTTCTCTGGGCAGGTCCTGAGACCGAAGGGCATAACTACATACTCATCTCCCTCACAGATTCTCACCAGGTGGTATGCATTGCGTACGTCTGTTTGGAAAAGATAGTTGCGCCCTGCAGAGCCTCGAATGTGGAACTGATGAGGGGCAAAGTATATTTGTTTTTAACTGTGATAGTATTGACGCCGGGAAAGAGCTCAATGGCACATTCATAGGGACAATGTGGAGGCAAGGAAAGCTTTTACCAAGGAATTACTGAACACGTCTCCATTTTCATGATATTTATTGGGGACTAAGGAAAGGTCTGGGGGTCCCTTGGGTAAGGGGACACCCCCTATGCTGGAACAGGGCGGAATGCAAGCAGGTGGAATGACAATATGCGCTCCAACTCACCATCTTGCCAGATGACCAGTTGAACTGGGGATTGTTGCTGCTTGAACCAGGGCTGACCAAGAACCAGTGGAGTCAGAGGGGACAGGATGACATGAAAACTAAAGAGTCTCGTGGTGGTTTCCTGAAAGGAATGAATTCCTTATACGATGGAGGACACTGTGCCTGAGTCAGACGTGTGCGTGCACCCAGCTCGTGGGCTCTTCTGCAGAGACTGCTCAAGCCACAGGTGGGGGAGAAGCAGCTTTCGGGAGGTCGTTTGAAAAGAGGAGCCAGTGAATGCCGGAGCATTTTTCTTTATGCGACATATAAGGCGGTTATCCTGCTGGATGGACAGAGATAAACTTCTGACTGACATCCCTAGGTAGTCAGCTCCTCCTTTAATTTGCTCCAATAAGACTGGAAAGAAAATGCCCTTGCAGGCACTGGTTCCAGCCAGAGTTGGGTGGAACCAGTCCTAAACTCAACTGAAAATTCAACTACACTACGGGAGCCCTTACGTAGAGACATTAGCCGCTTGGCGGCATCCTCTCCCTTAACTGGGTGATCAAAAATCGTCCTCATCCCAGCTACAAAGAGATCAAAATGATCACGTACTGGGGAATTATTGCCCCACAATGCTGATGCCCACGCTATTGCATTACCCTCAAGTGAACCCATATTGACCTTTCGGTGGGGGAGGTAAGGGGTTGCTGATCGAAAATCGAAAAAATGCCCTACATGGGCATGTTGCAGCTGAGCCAGGGGAGTTGGCAAGAGCTTGGTGGAAGGAGTCTATGTCCGCTCGGTCCATTTTGGCCAGATCATTCTGTTAGGGTTTGATAGCTGCTGGACCCAAGAGCAGAACACAGAGACAGGACTGGAATTTGAATAATGAACAGGTTTATTTGGAGCAGACCAGGAGTGAGGCAGGGGGCATGTTGGAGAGCGGGGAGCTTCAGGCTGGAGGGAGTGAAGCAGACAAGCTGGAGGTGTTGATCCACTAAACACTGAGGCAATGAGGAGTTCAATGAGCTGATGCTGCATGGAGCAGGCATGAACCAGTTGAGTTGCTGGCACAGCACAGAGACACACCGGGGGTTTGGAAGACACAGGGGGAGAACACAGAGCACAACAGCTGTGCTATGACAGCTTTACTTTATTAAAAACGCAACAGGGATGTTCCTGGAAACTTCTGTACCAGGGGACAGGCACCAATGACTATGAATGTACATGGAAAACGGGGTAAACCCTAAACTAATGATGAACCACTTGTTTTCATTTTTGAAGCATTTTAAGATAGATTAGCTTGCTGGTTGTTCAGCCTATATTACTGCCGAAGTTAGGCTAGCTGTATTGATTGTATTTATCGTGGTATATAATTTCACAACAGTGGCAATAAAGGCTGATCCACTTCTCTCTGTTCATATTGCGCAGTGGTCAAAATATATTACTCCATTACCATTAATCAGGCGGCCCAACATTTAGGCTATAAAGTTTTATTCAGTGGTAGAGCCCCTTTAAATATCAACAGCGCTACTAGGACTAGTTGGCTTACAACTTTGTTTGTTTCATCTCCTATTTTTGGGTCGAGATTTTCCTTTTGCAGTCTGAAGTAATTCTGGTAAATATCAAATATTTTTTAATGAAGAAACAACTGTATTCCCTAATGGTCAGAATCGGAGTGTGCTGTATTTTGTATGGGAACCTGGGATTGGCACTGGAGTCGGCACATTAACCTCTTAATCCCAAAATGCCAATATGTGGGCAGAATAACAGCCACTACGAGCCAGTCGCACATTGCGCTTTCCCCAAACATGCCGTTTTGGTTTCTGTAGCTTTAATGCAAACAAGGAGGAGAGAGGCAGGTCAAGGAGGAGGGTGGGGGTGTGGCCCTGACCAGCTTGCGGCCACGGTACCATGCGCTCTGTCAACAGTGAATGTATCACAATGGCGAGGCACACACAGCCTTTGGCCGTGTTCTGTACATATTCTAGAACACTCCGGGTGCTCCGGTGGGTGTCCTGGAGCTCTATATCTAAAAATATCATATTATACATAGGTATCTATATCATGGCCAAAAGCTGTGTGCGCCTCCAGACGATATTATGAATCTCTAACGACTGCGTCAGGTTCTATGACGTCTCTGGTTCTTCCATTTACACATCAATCCAAAGTAGACTGAAACGCAACATGGAGGAAAAAGGGATGATTGACTGCAATTGTCTCCCGCCAGAGCCTCGCTGCCCGCTACCAAGGGACCACCACCTCGGCAGGGGGCAGCGGGCAGTGGGCAGCCGCCTGTGTATTCACACACACACACACATGTGGCATTCGCACGGTTGTCGCTGATTGGGCAAAGGGAGGTAACTTTTCCCCCGTATGACAACATAAGGGGAAAGATTCCAAAACTGCACGTCTGAGCTTTGTTTTTTCAAAGGCAGAGCAGGATAGTTAGTGCTCGTTGTACACCTAAAACAAGCTACTGGAGGACCATAAGCAGGCTAGGGGAACTCATATTAACTTCAGAAAAACTCATAAAGTGAAATTTTCATTCCATGGGACCTTTAAGTATGTGACACCAAGAGTCTACTTGCACATGCACCGCAATAGGGATTTGATATTGTGACATCACATTGCAATGACGCAATCATTTAGGAGGTACATGAGCATAACAATGTTATTGGTAGTAATGGTGGTTCGGTCATTGTGTTGCCATGTCACATTTGAGTTTAAATGAATAGAGTATCATATATGAATGCATATTTTATAATTTTTTTATTTTATTATTTGTATTATTGTATTATATTATTTGTGTATTATTTCCCAACCCTTTGCAACCCTCATGACGCCCAGGTCAGCGAGCTGGAGGTGAATGGGCAGATCGAGCAAGTATGTGAACAGGTCTTCAGGGAGATGCAGTCCCAGGCTGTCGAGGCCATGCCCATGGAGTCACTGGAGTCCTTGCCCATTCCGGGCAGTTTCCGGATGCGCAGCCACAGCTACGTGCGGGCCATGGATCAGGGCTGCTCCCGGGATGAGGAAGAGGAGGACGAGGGCAGTCGTTCTCTTCTACTACTTCCCGCCTCACCACCACGCACCACTGCCACAACAGTCAGGACCATCCAGAGCAGCACAGGTTGGTTGTTGGAAAACGTATCGTTACGTCTAACGCAGTGTTCACACTGCATCCGTCCGTTGACAGATCTCATTGACTTTGCGTGGGCCGCTCTCTGGGTCCTTTCTGTCGGCTCCGTTGCCTGCGTCAAAAAGTTGAGAAATGTTCAAATTTTCAGGCAGCAACGGATCCGACGGCCAAATTCCAGATCGCATCCCGCTTTTCCTGCTACTTATTAAGTGGCCTTGCTCAAACGCTCTCCTAAACGTAACAACTATGTTCTTATGGTTTTAGGCTTTCTTATCTTGTTGGAGAAACGATTATCAATCAACTATATTTAAATATTGGGAATTATAGCTCAACTAATCAGAATGATAGCTCTGGCTGAAACTCGCCACTACAGGCACACTGACATGTTGGTATGGAAACAAGACATTCAGTAGGTTGAAGTTGTTAATGGCAAATAACAGCTAAAACAAGTGAATAAAAAAACTGCAAAATCAAACAAAAACTACAAACAGGATATTGGAGCTTCCTGTTTGTTTGCCAGGTCGGACAGAAACGAGGTGAACAAGGCTTTCTTTGTGACTAATAGTATTACATTCACAGTAAGGATAACATATGAATCAAATTGTCCCTACAGATTAAATGTATTAATAAACTTGTGATTCATAAGCCATATGCCAGCTTTGAGCATGCTATTTTGGTTTTCGTAGGAACCAGAGGAAATCCTGTTGGTCTTCTCTTATTATTAAATATCTGCTCTCTTCCTCAAATTCTTTCAAGTTTCATCATGTATTACCACCTACAAGAAAACACCTCCTCCAGTGCCACCCAGAACTTCAACATGTTCAGTGACCTCCAAACCCTACATCTCCATTACAGCGCAGAGCAGCACAGAGTCAGCACAGGTAAAGCATACAATTTATGTGTATCATAAGTTTCTGACACAATCATTAATGTAACGATTGACACGACACATAAAACATAAAAACCATTGTACAGGTGTTACCATCATTTATGAATGCTAGTATGTCCTAGAAATTATTGACTGTTATTTCTTAAACCAACAAGGATGCCTATATGGAGGAGGAAGGGCAACCAGGCGACATGATGATACAATCCAGACTAAGTAACTCCACAGAGAGCATTGACAGCATGAAGGCCTTGACAGCAGCAATTGATGCTGCAAATGCTCAGGTAAGTGCATGAGGCTTGGTTCAATGCAATTACATACCATTCCCTATAGCATGCTCACAAAATGTAGGTACAACACTAAAGTATGCATGTATGTTAGTTGAGCCAGAAGCTCAACGTTTTGATCAGAAGGCCGTTCCTCTTGACCTTATTAAGCCCACCAAGCCTTTAATCACCTATTTTCTCATGTTCTACCAGCATGCACACACACCAAGCCACCGCCTTTAAGGTTCAAGTTCAGGACAACTGACGGCTGGGGCCCACCAAAAAGTGGCAGAAGTATTAAAATAATTAGTAGAGAAACAGAAAAAGAACTTACGTAAACAACTGCTGTCATGTTTTTGGCTAATGTTTTAGTTTTTTAAATGCTTCATTAGGGCCGCCGTTATACAGTGTCAAGAGGGAAATGTTTTGACGGCCAAAAAAAAGTGACGAGTAGCCATGACTAGGATCACAAGATAATTATTTTTGTTTTATAGATGTATAGCTTGACACAGATAAAAATTGGCCATTAATCCTATTTTGAACAGATCCAATGTGTGTTTACAGAGTAAAACATTTTTAATCAAAATTACGTCTCGGAATAAATTCAGAATTTCCAGGAAAAACTTGAACTTTATACATCAGTAGTAGCCTACACATATCTGATCGCACTTGATTGCATTTAACATTTCATGGTTGATTTGTTTGGGATTATTGTAATTGATAAATGTAGCATTTGTGCAAGGTGCACCTGCGAACAAAGGGCAGATCCAAAGATATTAAAGACTAAACTTGCAGGTCATCCAGAGAGGCTATGTGGTAGTCAGAGTGAAGGCAAATTGTTTGATTTCGATCTTCTACTGAAACGATCAGTGCATCCACACGCAATGCTTACTTAGGCCTTTGTATTCCTTTTGGAACATAGGCCATTGATAAATCGCTTCCACCCTCGCCTGTCTTGGGCCATCTTCTCCAGCTGTTGCCACGTCAGCCCTTCCTTCTTGAACTCTTGCTCTGTGCTTCTTCTCCAGGTGTTCTTGGGACGACCTCTCCCCCGTTTTCCCTATGTCAGTGCCTGTTTGGTTATTGCTGTGTTGTTTCTTCTTAGTGTGTGTCCAATCCAAATCCACTTTCTACTTTCAATCTGTGCTTCTATTGGTTCCTGGTTGGAACGTTCCCACAGTATGATGTTGTTGATTGAGTTTGGCCAGAAGATCCCCAGGATGCGTTTCAGGCAGTGGTTTGTGAATGTTCGTAGTTTGCTTATAATGGTAGTGGTGCTTTTCCATGTTTCGGATCCCTAAAGCAGTACGGATCTGAAACATGGAAGCTTGGTCTTGAGAGAGATGTTTTTTTCTTTTCCAGATCTTGGTGAGGATGTTGAATGCACTTCTAGCTTTACCAATTCTTGCTTTAACATCCTGCTTTGACCCTCCGTTCAGAGCTATCACACTTTCTAGGTAGTTGGATTTGTTGACCTCTTCGAGAGAGTGGTCGTCGAGTGTTATGGAATTCGTGCTATTTTTGTTAATCTGCATGGTTTTGGTTTTTGGCCCATTAACATTGAGTCCAAGCTCAGCTGCGGCTATTTCCAGGCGTGTTGCCTTGTTCTGCATCTGTTGGTGTGTATGTGAAAGCAGAGCAATGTCATCCGAGAAGTCAAGATTGTTTAGGTGTTCTGTCAGACTCCACTGGGTGCCATTCTTGTTATTGCTTATTGTTTGTTTCATGATCCAGTCGATACATAGGAGGAAGAGGACCGGAGAGAGGAGCCCGCCCTGTCTCACACCAGTGAGCACTTCGATCTTTTGATGTGCTGATCCCTGGTGGAGCACCTGGCGTTGCATACCCTGGTCTGTGTTCTTGATGATATTGATATATTTCGGCGGGATACCATAGTGAGCCATGAGCTTGCACAGCAACACATGGTTTATGCTGTCAAATTCCTTTTCAAAGTCAATGAAATTGACAAAGCTCGACGATGATCCTGAGGGTGGTAATTTGGTCACTGCATGATCTTCCATTCCGGAAAACAAGCCTGGTTCTCTCTGTCTCTCTTCAGCCCCCTTCCGCAGCCTCTCCAAGATAATAGCATTTTTTTTCACCTCCTTTTTTGTTTCATAACCTCTTTTGGCTGCCACCGTTTGTGCCTGTATTTTGCAGCTTTTTTTTGTGTCTTTTGTTTACCCTCCTTCTATTATTTTCAGTGTTTCTGTTGACAACCATGGCTTGTGGTTTGTTTTCAACCTCCCCAACACTTCTGAACAGATATGTTTCAATATGTTTTTCAGGCAGTTCCAATGCTCATCTATTGGTGTTTTTTCCTCTTCTTGCAGGGCTTGGAACCTGTTCTGTAGGGTTGTTTGTTAAAGTTCAGTTGTTCCTTTGTCCTGGAAGAGCTGGATTTTGAATTTGACTCTGTTGTCACAGGGGTTGTTGTAGCGTTTCAGCTTCAGTTGTATTTTAGCTATCAGTAGGTTGTGGCTGACCCGGCATCTGCCTCCCCTCTTCACTCAAACATCCAGGAGAGAGTGGCTGAATTTCCTGTTTATGCATACATAGTCAATCTGGTTTTCAGTGGTGTGGTCAGGAGATATCCAAGTGACTTGGGTGACTGTGGGTGGGTTTATGGGTGTCGTGACTTATTTTGCGGTTAATCAAAATATTTTGTCTTTCGGGATTGCAGCTTTTTAGACACGCTCGCTCCTTTTGATTCCAAAAATAAAAGTCTGGGATCGTCCGTTAGCTTTAAGGTATTTATTTCACCGAACAAAGAAAACATGAAGGATCAACATAAACCTTTTCTAAAATATATATCAAAGGGGCTGTCACTGAGTGGTTAAAAAACTGTACCGATTCCCGTCCCTCAAATAACCAAGCCAAAACCATCTTGCATATTAATAAATAAATCAAACATTATATCAAACCAAAAAATGGCTCTAACAATGGGCAAAGAGTGTTCCTCCAATGACCAGGTTGTTGTCTGCACAGGCGTCAGCAAACATCTCTCAGTTTTCATTCATGGTGCCAATTCCTTGCTTTCCCATGACCAGATGGTATCCTCTGTTGTCCCTTCCCACCTTCGCATTCATGTCTCCAATGAGCACAATGATGTCTCTTGCTGGTCTGGTCTGCAGAATCAGTTGCAGTTGGTTGTAGAAGTTATCCTTCGATTCCTCATCGGCATTGTTGGTGGGTGCGTATGACTTGAAGCTTGATTATTTTATGTGTGGTTTGGATTCGTGCAGTGATGACTCTGGAGTTGAATGGTTCCCAACTGGTGAGCGACCTCTGTGCTTCTTTGGTGAACATAAATGCTACTCCCTCTGTGTGTGGTGCCTTATCATCCGGGAGTCCAGAGTATAATATGGGCTCACCGCTTGCCAGTCTGACTTCTTCTGTCTGTATCCATCTGGTTTCACACAGACCGAGGAGAGAGATCTTATACCTCCTCATCTCTTCAGCAATGACAGACGTTTTCCCCTGCTTGGTACATGGTCGTAATGTTCTTTGTTGCGATGTGAGTAGGTTGCCTAGAAGATTCCGTCTCACCCTCTCCCTAAGGTTTTCATTATGTGCCTTCATAGTCACTTCGGCGTCTCTGTCTTAGCATTCTGCTTGGCCTTTATCATATTAACCTAGTATCACAACGCACACAAAAAAAGATTAATCCCTATGATTAATGTGTATTAGATGCATAAAGGATTGGATTTATTTGCATTCTTCTCAACATTCCTTCCAATTGTTGTTCTAATGTCCAAAATACAAAAAGGATACGTGCATAGAAGCAGGACTAAACATCACAGTTGAACGCGTTTGTCCCACCTTCTTGCTGCATGTTTAAAACTGCCAACAATATATTCATGGAATGAAACCTATTGCATTAGTTATCTGAATGTTATGGTTTAGTAACAGCAACAGTGGCGGCTGGTGAATTTTATTTTAGGGGGGGCAGAAAGTTTGTAAACCAAAACCCCTGTAGGGGGGTCTGGGACCCTCCTCCCCCCGAAGTTTTTTTTGTGTTTTACATACGAATGCACCATAAGCATTCTGTTGCATTCTGACAAAATAATAAAGACAACATAGAACATTTCCTTACAAAGACGAATGGAGCCGGGGAACTAAGTTATTACTTAATTTATTTGCCTTGTAGAATTCAGCAAGATTAAAAGTGCAAATACATCAATAATAAATGGGAATTATACACAAGTTAACATTCTATCTCTGTCTCTATCTGTATGTGTGTTTGTGAGAGAGTGAGAGAACGTGATTCTGTTACGGAGAATCTATTGTGTTGGTAACTTCACTCATAAATCTATCTAAAGTTAAGTATGCATTTAGACAAATACGATAAAATATCAATATAATATGTGCAACCTTTTATGTGTGGTTGTTCAAGTTGTTGTTCAACTGAAGGCATGATGCCACCATAGGTTTGCAGAGAACTATATACAATATACACACTGAAGGCATGATGCCACCATAGGTTTGCAGAGAACTATATACAATATACACACTGAAGGCATGATGCCACCATAGGTTTGCAGAGAACTATGTACAATATGCACTTGAAAGGGGTGGTGGTGTGGGGTTGTGAGGGCCGGTGTAACCCAGTGTCCATCCTCAGGGGAAAAGGGGGGGGGGGGGGGGTTGTGAGGGCTGCTGTAACCCAGTGTCCATCCTCAGGGGAAAGGGGGGGGGGGGGGGGGTGGAGAGAGAGAGAAGAGAGAGAGAGAGGAGAGAGAGAGAGAGAGAGAGAGAGAGAGAGAGGAGAGAGAGAGAGAGAGGAGAGAGAGAGAGAGAGAGAGAGAGAGAGAGAGAGAGAGACTGTCACACCAGTCGATATTCAAATAGTGCTGTCTTTCGTCAGGGTGTCAGGGTGGAAGAGTAGGCAGTAGTAGCAGAAGACTGCGTTAGCTTCTTCACAACCTGCTAGCCAGCTTTTTTTCTCGTACAAATTTGTTGAAAATCCTAGGGTGTAGGACTTTCCCCCCTTTGTAGAAATTTGTTTAATCATTAATTTTGGTCTAGGAGGTCCTGATTGTTTTAATGCAAATTTTTCTGAATTGGATCGTCGACTAAAAGGAACTTCTTTGAGAGACGAAACGGAATTTGCGCACATTTGCAGCCATGTGTGAAAATCAGCAAGTGACTTGATCAAAGATAAACCCTTCGGCGCTCTTTGCTCAGTTTCGTATGACGCAAGCACATTAGGGCGAGTCCCAAATCTCCATTGAAAAATGCATTGAAGGCTCCAATTTCCGAAAAAAAAAGTTTTAAACATGAGAGGTCAATGGAGAAGGGCTTGGGCGATTTCCACGTCTATGAATTCGCCCATAGAGGCGGGGCCATTTGAAACGCGATTTGAATCTGACGATTCTGATTGGACAATGACAGATCATATGTCTAGAACACTGAAAACTACTTTTGCCGTGATATAATTTTTTAGAAAAAAAAATCCTCTTTCTCCCAGTTGGTAGTGCATCACCCAAATCGCCCCTATACACCATCCGCCCCTGAACAGCAATATTGAATACATAAACATTATCGTAAGGCTATTTATCAAACGTGCTGTGTTTATGTCAGCAGTAAATGTTCTTATCTTCTCAAGTTCCTTCTTGAGCCCATCTGTGTCAACAGGAAGATAATGCCATGTTAATCACCTTTTCAACTATGTATGCCAACAATTCTTAAAACATTGAGTGTATTCTTCATTTTGCAAACTAAAAATAACCCAAAAAAAGTTTACTCTAAAGCTAAAATTGCATTTGGCCCAATCAAATCAAATCGTGAATAATATTGTGTTCTCCATCACAAATATTTTTGTGGAGGAGGGGTAGATTTGTAATTGTCGGGTTAATGCATCAAACCCAACTACAACTGTGGCAGATAGGATTAGTGAACTGACAACTGTTAAAAGGATAGGATTTCTGAATCTGGTGGTAGAAAAGTGCTTTGTGGAATATCCGAGGTTAGCCCGAGGTTAGCATGGAAAATGATTGATGTGCTCCAGCGTAAAAGTGTGTTTAATTCACAGCTTTTGCTGATATAAAATCTAGGAATACTACAACTTTGTTAGCCATCTACCATCTATTCTATAGCTAAAGTTGAATTAGATAGAAACATTTCACGATATTACTTCCTTAAATAAATCTGAATCAATAATGAATGAAGATCATGTGGTACCGTTGAACAGTTGCCTGGGCTGAAGTAGTCAAACTGAAAGACATTTGTGAAATAAAAGAAAGGAGCGCCGTGTGTGTGTGTGTGTGTGTGTGTGTGTGTGTGTGTGTGTGTGTGTGTGTGTGTGTGTGTGTGTGTGTGTGTGTGTGTGTGTGTGTGTGTGTGTGTGTGTGTGTGTGTGTGTGTGTGTGTGTGTGTGTGTGTGTGTGATTACACACACTGTAACGCAAGTGTTTGCTGTTGGTGTTATGGTGCATAACACGTCGGTTCTATGGCGCCTCTTGTATTTCCACAACGAGACTGTAGTGGGGGTTATCTCAGCCATGGTTGAGAAGGAATTGGGGGAAAGGAACTTTGGCTTTGACTCCCTGAAGTACATGAACTGCGACATGCCGCCTGCCACCGGTTGCCGCGAAGCACCACTGCCCGGCAGCCGGCAGTAGTGTGGGTACCAGATTGACTTGGCTGCCAGATCGATTCGGGGTCCTGCGCTTACAGATGACATATCGACACTTGACGTATCCACACAAGCCAACGGACAAAACCCGGAGGGTTGTTTATAAACGGGGCTCAATCATGGACATAAAAAGAAGGCTCAATCCGTTTTGGTTTTAATTTCATTGAACGCAGCCCGTTCTTTCGCAGAAACAAAGCCATTGGAAACACATCTAAAAGCACTGATGAATGCATATGTGAGATAGCGTTTACAGGAAGCCCTTATTGCGAATCTAGGACCCAGACTCGATCTGGCAGCCGAGTCAATCCGGTACCCACACCGGCAGCAGGCAGCTCGCGGTTTAGTCTACTTCAGATTGATGTGGAAGTAGAAGAACCAGAGACGTCGGAGAGCCCGACGAAGTCGTTTGGGATTCATAATATCGTCTGGAGGCGCACACAGGTTTTGGCCATGATAATATGTATTATATGATATAGATATCCATGTATTATATGATAATATTTAGATAAAGAGCTCCAGGACTCCCATGTGTTCTAGAATATTTTACAGAACACAGCTAAAGGCTGTGTGCGCCTCACCATTGCGATGCATCATGCATCCACTGTAAACAGAGTGCATGGTACCGTGGCTGCAAGCTGCTCAGGGCCACACACTCCTTGACCCGCCTCTCTCCTCTTCATTTGCATTAAAGCTACAGACACCGAAACGGCGCATTTGGGAAAAGCTCAATGTGCGATTGGCTCGTAGTGGCTGTAAATCTGCACCACGGCTGATTTAGGGAAAGTCTTCAAATACTGTATTTGGGGCCTACTAATAACTATATTAAAGCATCCATAAAGTAGCATGCCATGGGACCTTTAATGCTGAAAAAGGTTGGACACACTACATTGTGTTTTTGTTTATCTACAATCATTGGCATAAAGCAAGCATATTATGTCCTCTCCCATGTTGGTAAGAGCATTACAATTTTGAAAAATGCCGTTATATTGGGTATATACTGTATGTGTAGATGCATAGAATAGTTGTTGTCTTTAATTTGCGATCAATCCATGGACAGTAATCCGATTAATCATGGTTACATATTTAAATCGATTAAACCACCTAAATATAAAATACCATTTATATAGCTTTATCTTTATTGCATAGCCTTTGTGAGAGGAAAAAAAACACAATGGACAAAAGGATCAAGGAGGAACATTACCAATTTATAATGATGATGACGATTGACAATTGACAATGTTACCAAATCTTAATGTTTTCAATGATCATCAAATGATCAATAATAATAATAATGAATTGCATTTATTTAGCACTTTTTT
>OLKM01001783.1:0-52500 GCA_900291075.1 Melanogrammus aeglefinus | reverse complement strand
AATCAAATCAAATGTATTTATTAAGCATATTTAATAACAAGGTGAGGGGGGGGATCTTATGTTTTATTTTTGTTTTTGTTATAATGCACATCGTTTTTTGTTTTTTTCACTGCAGTATGAAGTAAACGATAAACTAATGCGGAATAGTGTTGGCTCTGAGTGCTCGTTGCGCTCTTGTTATGCCACCACAGAAGCATATCAACCGTTTGGCTCCAGCCACTTAACGTCACAAAAATATCCCCTATCCAAGTGATCAATGATGATACAAACATTAAGTTTTAAGCTTGGGCATGTTTCCGCACGTGAACGACTTCATGCCTGTCTACTCTTCAAACTCCTGCATGTTGCAGAAAATGTGCAACTGCGCCCCCTAGGGTCACACTTTTCGGTGGCTTCTCTCCCCATAAAAAGCTACAGTCAGTGTTTAATGACGTTGATTTACCTTTGAGCATTCCCTATTATAGGCTACTGTGTAAAATGTGGTTTAGAATTAACGTTTGTATCGAGAAAGAAAGAACCAGCGAGTGACGCTCTTATTCCCACTCCTTGCTTGACCGCGATCTAGCATCTTGGATCGATTGCTCTTCCTTGGGTCCACAGATGTTAACACTGAATTTTCCAACATTGAATTTTGCAGCTGAATTTGGCATGTTTCATTTGGAGGCGTGGAAAATATTTATGTTGAATTTTTTAATGTTGAATATTTGATTTAGAATTTTTTAACATTGAAAAATAAAGCTGAATATGATTTATTGAGTTAAATTCAGAGGCGAAAAATCCAGATAGGTTATTTCAATGCATAGATATTCTATATTGCTTAGAATTCAATGGCTTTTTATTTTCAAAATCCGATGGCACAGATTTACTTCCATACAAATCCCCCCGCCCCCAAGTTATTGTATATATGCATATGCACTTGTTGACGACCTATGGCCATGATTTAATTTTTTTTACATTCACGTATCCTGTGGATGTATGAATGAACATGAACATGCTTTATCAACACAATGTTCCGAGCAACACCCGAACATATTGATTCTGATAGGAGCGAGACGCTGTGATGAGGAACATTAATGAACACAATGTTAGTTCCGTGTCAATTGTCATTTGCTCAAACCTATATGAAGAGGTATCCCTTTAATAGTGCACTTCAGTTTTTTACTAATTTAAAGATGAATGATTTAGCAGGCCTTTACTCCACACAATAGCTCTGCTCCAAACCACAGAGTACTGGTTACCATAACGACGATAAGTGCAGCAGCTTTCGTAAACTAGATTCCGCTGGTTAGGAAATATATACATATACTCAACCCGGTCTCACGAAAATATGTGACACTGTCACATTATTTGTCACGGGGCAGACGAGGGGACCCAAATGCTGGACACAGGGAGACGGAGACGGAATAAAGGAAAGGGGTTTTATTCCGTAAACAGGCGAGTAGTCAGACAAGAAGGAACCAGCGGGGTAGTCAGACAGGCGGGAATCAGGAACCGGCAGGAGAGTCAGACAGGCGAGGATCAGGAACCAGAAGGAGAGTCAGACAGGCAGGGATCAGGAACCGGCAGGAGAGTCAGACAGGCAGGGATCAGGAACCGGCAGGAGAGTCAGACAGGCAGGGATCAGGAACCGGCAGGAGAGTCAGACAGGCAGGGATCAGGAACCGGCAGGAGAGTCAGACAGGCAGGGGTTCGATGACAGGCAAGCAATGGAGCGACGGCAGGCGGGTAGTCAGGCAGGCAGGGGTTCGGCGACCGGGGAATACTAGAAAGGGAAGGAGAGAGTCACAACGGGGACAGGCTGCTATAATACTCGAGAATGCTGGTAGGACCGATACTAACTGTAAAGATGTAGCGACGAACTGGCGCCGGCTGATAGTAAATCCCCGGCTGATGTAGGGACGATCATTAAAGATAATCATATCCAGGTGCAGGAGAAGGAGGCCCACCAGCGTCCCATAGCCACTAGATGGCGGTATTGGACCGTGTAGCAGGCCGAGACGTGACATTATTTTAATCTATTGTTCGTGATCAGGGACACGTATTTTCAAAATTTTCGTGTCAAAAAGCACAATTTTCAAACTGTCATGGCAACGTCCGCTCGGACACTGGACTTGCGAGGCATCGACGTGGACTTTCATTCACATAGCCAAGAACAAGACAATAGATGGCTAGGTACAATAAACATCAATACATACCATTTTAAAAAGAACAGATGAAGCAGCTACCCTTGTTTCCTTCACGGTTTGCCTACAGAGCAACGCACCTGCATTTAATATATCCGTGAATTGTCACAATTTCTCAGAATCAAAGGTGAAAGTAGAAACGGGTGGCCAAAAGCTGTCGTATTGTTAGTTATCACAGACTATTTTAAGTAGAAACGGGTGGCCAAAAGCTGTCATATTGTTAGTTATCACAGACAATTTTAAGTAGAAACTGGTGGCCAAAAGCTGTCATATTGTTAGTTATCACAGACAATGCCCGCAAGTCCAGTGTCCGAGCGGATGTTGCAACACATTCTCACTCCGAGAGCGTCGATTTCTGACGAACGGTCAGTGACTTCGGCTTCGATTTCTGACGCGAAAGGGTACCCTTGCGCTTCTTTTTTCGACGCATGGGGTTTTCCACTCGTTTCAATGTAATCCCTCCACGGCAATATATGACGCTATGAGCATTCATCTCATTGGCTAACGATGGCTGCACATAGAGACGCTATGAGCATTCATCCCATTGGCTAACGGGGGACCCGATGGCTGCGCATAGAGACGCTATGAGCCGGCTTCGGTTTCTGACGCGAAGGGGTACCCTGCGCTTCTTTTTTCGACGCATGGGATTTTCCACTCGTTTCAATGTAATCCCTCCACGGCAATATATGACGCTATGAGCATTCATCTCATTGGCTAACGGGGACCCGATGGCTGCACATAGAGACGCTATGAGCATTCACGCGATAGTTGTGGGCCAGGAAGTGGATTTTCAATGGTCAGATACAGATCTTGTTATAACGATAATTGAATAAAAGTTATGGTCTACTTATAGATAGAATATTACAACGAAATAATTGTATGTATATATATATATATATATATATATATATATATAATATTTATATACTATAATATATTATATATATTATATACTATAAATATATTTTAATATATTTAATTAATTAAATACAAAAACGGCTTTAAACATGTGACATGCCTTTGGCCTTTTCTTTTCAATGGGCCTGCGTCAACGTCACGTCACTCTCGGCAAACCACGTTCCTTAAAGGCGGCAATGGAGCTGCCGTAAATTGTGTTGTTTTTGTCGTTAAAGGTTAGCTTTCCTAACCGCGCTAGCTTGGTTAGGAAATATAGATATTCCATGAAAATATCTGCCCGTAACGGAGCAAGCAAGGTGTCCTTTGACATCTACGTTTCGAGGCAATTGCAACGGTGCCATACATGACCATATTTGACTATGTTTCAGGGTACTTAATTAGCTGTCGATTTTGGAGCGCCTTTATCAATAATGACCAGCTATAGATTTGCTTCCCGATTGAGTTTTCTGACAAATGACATGTTATTTAGCATCTACATTAGCAGCTGAGTCCAATGAGATCAAGCTCGACCTTGTGCCACACCGAGATCATGTCCTAGACCTAGGTGTACCATGTAAAATACGGGTCCATGGCACTGGTCCGACCTCCCATTGGTCCGACCTCCCATTAGTTCGACCTCCCATTGGTCCGACCTCCCATTAGTTCGAACTCCCATTTAGTTCGAACTCCCATTGTTCCGACAATCGGAGTAATGAGAGTTCGAACTAATGGGAGGTCCTCATTAGTTCGAACTAGTTCATTAGCACCCACATAATTATGCTGTCTGTACACACTCCGGCATGGGCGCTCTGGTGCACGAGCACGCACTGACCAGGTTGGGCACGCCACCAGATGCGCATTTCTCCGGCCCCTCAGCTGTGTGTCTGTGGGTAGCTCGTGTGTGTGTGTAGCCTGTGTGAATGTGTGCATTAATCCCTCTGTTCAGCATCTCTGTTAAGATGAATAACACAAATCTCCCCACAGAGCGCGAGCCTGGCACAGAGGTGTGCGCGCTCTGGCGCATCTGGCACCAATCGGTTAACGGCACCGAGAGGGAAACTGGCGAAACTGGCTCCGGCTCCGTCCGTGTGTGTGTGTGTGTGTGGTGTGTGTGTGTTGTGTGTGTGTGTGTTGTGTGTGTTGTGTGTGTGTGTGTGTAGGTGTGTTGTGTGTGTGGTGTGTGTTTCCGATCTGAGCTCGCTGTCGCTCTCTCTCTCTCTCTCTCTCTCTCTCTCTCCTCTCTCTCTCTCTCTCTCTCATCTCTCTCTTTCTTCTCATCTTCTCTCTCTCCTCTCTCTCTTCTCTCTCTCTCTCTTCTCTCTCTCTCTCTCTCTTTCAACTTGCTTTATTGGCACGACTGTGATATACAATGTTGCCAAAGCATTGGGATAGCAGAGTTAAAACAAACTCTCAGAGAGAGAGAGAGAGCAATGAAAGCGCTTGTCAGAAAGTAGGGATGACAGGTCGAACTAACGGGACCACCCATTGGTTCGACCTCCTATTGGTCCGACTTGTGGTTGATTTTAGTAACGGGAGTAACGGGAGTCGAACCAATGGGAGGTCGGACCAGTGGGTATTTTGTCGGAGTAACGGGAGGTCGAACCAATGGGAGGTCGGACCAATGGGCATTTTGTCGGACTAATGGGAGGTCGGACCAAAGGGTGGTCGGACCAATGGGCAGTTCCCGTAAAATACAGGGGCCATGTAGTGTAGGGGGCCGTGTAGGGCCGTGGAGTGTCATGCTTGGTGTCATTGGACTCAGCTCAATGTGTAGATGCTAAATAACATGTCATTTGTCACAAACTTTTATGCGGGAAGCACAAATCAATAGCTGGTCATTATTGATTAGGCCTCCAATTTCGACAGCTAATTACTACAACATGTTTGAATGTGTTCATGTGTGGCACCATTGCAATCGCCTGGAAGCGTAGATGTTGAAGGACATCTTGTTTGCCCTCTTACGCCACTAGCCCTACAAGAAATTACTCAGCAAGTGCTCCATCTCGTTGCACCTCACCCAGCGGCTCGCTTGCAAGATTTGGCCTGAAGTTCTCACCCAGACCTACACCCTAGCCATCCAACATGCATATCTGAGAATCAGGCTTTCTCTTTAATAATGACAAAAAGTTCTGAGAGAAATGCACATTACTTTTTTGTTATCTCATAAGCGGGTCGGGTGCCGGTTCCTTTTGACCTTTTGACCCCAGAACTTCAAAAACTTGGCCACAGGCCAGCTGTGTCTACACACCTTAAGCCACAAATGTACACCTCCATCCCACAAAAAATGGGGACTAGAAACTAACCTCTGTCTTATGTACATTTACTGTACTGTTGGAGGTCACGCCCCTTTTCCGGCATTTTCGAGATAGCTAGGGATGCTAAAATGTTTACACACATTTCCCGGGTCCCCGAGAACGAATAATCCGAGATTGTGGAGTTCTAGCCCTTAGAGAAAAAAAAGTTTTCCCAAATGGACTGTCATTTGGACAAAGCCCCTCAGAAGTGTTGCCTGTAAGACCTAATGGTTCAGAATGTGGTGTAAAAAACAGTTTTTGAGATAGGAAGGTCCTACCGCGCCTGGAAATTGTGAACACCTTATTCTAGGGCCTAACTGGGACCCCCGTACCGAAAATTGGACCGGTCGGACCCCGAGGGCAGGAAGGGGGGCCTTCCTGGCCACAACTTGGCCCCTGAGGGCAGGCCCCCCTTCCTGCCCTCGGGGTCCGACCGGGCCAAGTTTCGGTGCGGTGCGTGTCCCAGTTAGCCCTAGAATAAGGTATTCAAATTTCAGGGCGGTAGGACCTTCCTATCTCAAAAACTGTTTTTGGGGTCAAAAGGTCAAAAGGAACCGGCACCACGCCGCTTATGAGATAACAAAAAGTTAATGTGCATTTCTCTCATAACTTTTTGTCATTTATTAAAGAGAGGCCTGATTCTCAGATATGCATGTGTTGGATGGCTAGGTGTAGGTCTGGGTAGAACTTCAGGCCAAAATCTTGCAAGCGAGCGCGCTGGGTGAGGTGCAACGAGATGGAGCACTTGCTGAGTAATTTCTTGTAGGGCTGGTGGCGTAAGAGGGCAAACAAGATGTCCTTCAACATCTACGCTTCCAGGCGATTGCAATGGTGCCACACATGAACACATTCAAACATGTTGTAGTAATTAGCTGTCGAAATTGGAGGCTTAATCAATAATGACCAGCTATTGATTTGCTTCTCCGATAAAAGTTTTTGTGACAAATGACATGTTATTTAGCATCTACACATTGAGCTGAGTCCAATGACACCAAGCATGACACTCCACGGCCCTACACGGCCCCCTACACTACACGGCCCCTGTATTTTACATGGTACACCTATGGTCTAGGACATGATCTCGGTGTGGCATAAGGTCGAGCTTGATCTCATTGGACTCAGCTGCTAATGTAGATGCTTAATAACATGTCATTTGTCAGAAAACTCAATCGGGAAGCAAATCTATAGCTGGTCATTATTGATAAAGGCCTCCAAAATCGACAGCTAATTACTACCCTGAAACATAGTCAAATATAGTCATGTATGGCACCGTTGCAATTGCCTCGAAACGTAGATATAAAAGGACGCCTTGTTTGCCCCGTTACGGGCAGATATTTCCATGGAATATCTATATTTCCTAACCAAGCTAGCGCGGTTAGGAAAGCTAACGTTTACGACAAAAACAACACAATTTACGGCAGCTCCATTGCCGCCTTTAAGGAACGTGGTTTGCCGAGAGTGACGTGACGTTGACGCAGGCCCATTGAAAAGAAAAGGCCAAAGGCATGTCACATGTTTAAAGCTGTTTTTGTATTTAATTAATTTAATATTAAAATATATATTATATATATATACAATTATTTCGTTGTAATATTCTATCTATAAGTAGACCATAACTTTTATTCAATTATCGTTATAACAAGATCTGTATCTGACCATTGAAAATCCACTTCCTGGCTCACAACTATCGCGTGAATGCTCAGAGCGTCTCTATGTGCAGCCATCGGGTCCCCGTTAGCCAATGAGATGAATGCTCATAGCGTCATATATTGCCGTGGAGGGATTACATTGAAACGAGTGGAAAACCCCATGCGTCGAAAAAAGAAGCGCAGGGTACCCCTTCGCGTCAGAAACCGAAGCCGGCTCATAGCGTCTCTATGCGCAGCCATCGGGTCCCCCGTTAGCCAATGGGATGAATGCTCATAGCGTCTCTATGTGCAGCCATCGTTAGCCAATGAGATGAATGCTCATAGCGTCATATATTGCCGTGGAGGGATTACATTGAAACGAGTGGAAAACCCCATGCGTCGAAAAAAGAAGCGCAAGGGTACCCTTTCGCGTCAGTAATCGAAGCCGAAGTCACTGACCGTTCGTCAGAAATCGACGCTCTCGGAGTGAGAATGTGTTGGATGTTGCCATGACGGTTTGAAAATTGTGCTTTTTGACACGAAAATTTTTAAAATACGTGTCCCTGATCACGAACAATAGATTAAAATAACGTGACAGTGTCACGTATTTTCGTGAGACCGGGTTGATATACTAAGGTGTCTATATGCACCTTCAGTTAACACAGTTTAATTGTAATTAATAAGTCACTTTTGTAATCAACGTTTTTTTCAATTGTCTGAGGGCTAGTTAGATCACTCTGAGAGATGCGCATGGACAGATTTGGGAGTGACACAGCCTATAATCTATTTGTGAAAGCAAAACAACAAGCTCATTTATTTAACGAGGCACCGTTATTTTAAAACATTTCATTAATTAATCACGTGTGATAAATTCCTCCTCCTGAGTGTGTATGGACCACTTCTGCATTCAAATATACTAGAATGATAAATTAGGAGGCCAAAGCCCTAAAGGAATTGATGCAGTGAGTAGGTGACTTAGGGGTCAAGAAAGGTCCTACCACCCTGAGACCTTACTGGGACCCCCACACCGAACCTCGGTGACCGAGAGGTTCAGGGTTAGGGTCTGCCTTTTTTCAGAGTGTTTAAAATATGCATCCTGGTTGACGGTCTAATGGCCACTATTTCTTATCAACAAATTTAGATTTCTTCCTAGCAACGGCTCATTTTTCCAATGCGTTTCAAAGGAGCATTTGATGATTAGTGTGAGCCTTTCCTGTATGCCCTGATTAATAAAAGAGACCAGACGTCTATCTTATTCCGAAGTTTTCTAGGCTCCCAATTAATGGTGTTTGTTTCATCTTCGTATAACCTCCCAGGGAGCGATTAAATCACTTCCGACTCAGCTAGAACCTCCAAACATCTAATTTAGTAGAGTGTAATGCCCTCATTCATATCAAAGTGGTCAATATGAGTACAACTGGCCCACCCTATCATTTATGACCATAACGGGGGGGCTGGCTGTCCACCCGTGGGTTGTGGTAGCTTGACCTGGGGGACACACACACACACACACACACACACAACACACCACACACCACACACACACACACACACACACACACACACACACACACACACACACACAATTAAGGACCCTACTAGACTCTTCGGTCTTGTCACAAACTCAATAACATGGTTGATAATTGAGGGGACTTAAATAGATTCCACTTTCCATCTTTAGAAATGAAACAACTATTAATCCCTATTCCTTATTTCTATAAAAATGTTGCTTGTCATGATCATTGCGCTCAACAACAGAAATAGTCAAATCAATCCGAGAATGAAGAATATCCTCTCACACATGAGGGGGTCTGTTCTGTGTGGCGCACCTTAGTATGTGTGTCTATTTCCTAGCTAGCGGAGCCTAGTTTACGACAAAAACGAAACAACAAAACAGCTCATCTGCCGCATCGTTGTTATGGCAACGAGTGCGCTGTGGATTGGAGCAGAGCTAGTGGTTGGTGTAAAAGCCTGCTAAATTATTTATTTAAATTTGTAAATGATTAAAGTGCACTATTAAGGGGATACCTCTTCATCTAGGTTTGTGTAAATCCAATCATTACGAAGTGCTTTGAGAGAGTGGTGCTGGCCCACATTCGGAGCAGCATACCGGACCCCCTGGACCCCCTGCAATATGCCTACCAGCTCAACAGGTCCACCTATGATGCTGTCGCTGCTGCTCTCCACTATTCCCTCTCCCATCTGGAATTAAAGACTCCTACATTAGGACACTCTTTTGTGGATTAAAGCTCCGCCTCCAATACAATCATCCCCCACAAACTCACTGACAAATTGTCTACACTAGGTCTGCCCCCCACCATCTGTGACTGGCTACGGGACTTTCGGACTGGCAGGCCCCAGTCTGTCAGGATTGAAAATAGGACTTCAGCCGGCATCATCACAAATATTGCCACGCCACAGGGCTGTGTGCTCAGCCCCATCCTCTACACCCTGTGCACTCATGACTGTGTCGCCTCCCACATAGAACAACACCTTGCTGAAGTTTGCGGACGACAACGCAGTGATAGGACGCATCACGGGCGGGGACGAGGCAGCCTACAGGAGGGAGGTGGCCAGTCTGGTGTCATGGTGTGAGGACAATAACCTCACCCTCAACAAGGACAAGACCAAGGAGATGATAGTGGACATGAGGAAGAAAAGGAGTCCTCATCGGCCACTGTTCATCGGGGAGCTTGAAGTAGAGAGGGTGAGCAGTTTCAAGTACCTCGGCCTCCACATCAGCGACGACCTCACTTGGACACTCAACACCACACAGCTGGTTAAAAAATCACAACAGTGGCTGTACTTCCTGAGGAGGCTGAGGAAGTTTGGCATGTCTTCTGAGATCCTCAGAAACTTCTACTGCTGCATTGTTGAGAGCATCTTGACCGGCTGTATCACCGTCTGGTACGGCAGCACTTCTGCTTTGAACCGCAGACGACTGCAGAGAGTGGTAAAGACTGCAGAAAAGATCATCAGAACCCCACTGCCCTCTCTGCAGAGCATCTACCACTGCAGAGTCGACAGGAGAGCTGCCTCATACTGAAGGACCCCACCCACCCCCAGCATGGACCGGGGTTGTGTGGTCCAAAACAACCAGACTAAAGAACTCTTTCTTCCCCACTGCCCTCAGACTCCTTAACAACAGATAGGAGTCTGTTGTTATTGTTATTATTCTACCTCAGGACTGCCGCCACCGTTTACATTTTGCTCATGCACTACAGCACACTTTCTTGGATTTGCACCATTTTATTACTTCATCTAGTTGCTACTCTTCTATTTATCTTGTAATTTGTATATTATATATTTTTGCAGCTTTTTTCTATTTTATTTGTATATTGTATGCGGCATATTTTTTATATTTCTTTCTTGGCATTCAGTCTGTGGAAAAAAAAGGAAGAATTTCATTGTATGACTGAGAACAAGTTTCTTATTGTGCATATGACAATAAACACTTTGAATTGCATTGAATAAACCTTTACACCGAACTCATCAACTTGCAACGGAAACGGTGCTTACATTGTGTACATGCATGTTCCTCTTCACGGCGTCCCGCTCCTAGCACAGGAACCTAGAATAAATTTGTTCGGTTTTTTCAGAATATTGTGTTCCTACAAGATGTTCATGTGTGCATGTATGTATACAGGATATATGCGTGCATGTCACAGAAAATTAAATAATGGCCATAAGTTGTAAACAAGCACATATGGATATATACGAAAACTGGGGAATCTTCAGGAAAAATGTTGGAGACTCCATCACATCAAAATAAATGTTTTTTCCCCAACAGTGAAGGTGTATTGGAAAGCCAACCAGATTTAAATAAACAAATTGTAGTCTAGGACGGGGTTGGCATAAAGGGCATAAAGGGGTTGGAGCTAGATAACAATGAAAACTTGAAGTTATTTTATTCACTTCTATTTCAAAATGTTCTTAATATGCAGGTGGATGGCCCTGAAGAGAGTCAGGATTCAGAGAACCCGTCCACATTTACCTCCATAGGGGTCCAGGTGGAGAACGACAGGGGGTCAGTTAGCCTTTTGGTTGTTTTTCTGTTCAACTTATCTCCATGCTCTGTAATGACTCAGTGGAACCAACATTGCAGAATAGATTGCTAATGGAGAGTAAACAAATATTTTGTCATTCATTATTCATCAACGCCAACTTCCTTAAATTTTTTCTGTGAATTTTTTTTTTGAAACCGTTCATTTTGTGGTTCTTGATTTTTGTGTCCGTCTTGTGGTCAGGCATCGCCGTATTCATCGCTCTAACAGTGTAACAGCAGCAGTGCAGGTAAGCTATGTTAAATATATCACACAACTAATGTCGTTTCTAATTAAAAAAAATTTGGGGTACCAATAGAATAGATTTACATGCCTAATGTTAAGACTGTACCTTATTATTCTCACACTGTTCATTGCTGCTGTACCGCTTTCACCCTTTGTCAGAAACGCTCACTTTTAGATCCTGTCTTTAAGGGCCCCCCCCCTGCTGTGATTGGGCAGCTGGCCCACTCTGTTGTGATTGGTCAAACAGTTAGCGCATGTCGGCAAATGACATGCCCCAATGACCAAAGCCGCTTTCGACATTGGAAGTAGCAATGGCTTTGGTTCAGCCTTTTCGAGCCTGAGTCCGAAACCAAATCATACATTTAAAGTTTTTTTACCCGAAACGCTGTCGCATCCAAGAGTGGACCAGGATGTTTCACAGTGGTAAGTAGTTATGATGTAGCTATCTTATATTTCAGATGTCATTTTCGAACTGTAATTTCTGTAAAGCATGGTAACATGGTGTGTATATTTTATATTTCTTATATAGGTGCACTTCTTTAAATTGCACCACAATGTCCTGCGAAGTTTAAAACTTCTGCTGCAAAGAAATACAAAAGTTAGTTGACAGTTGAATCAGTTACTGCGCTACTAAAGCCTCTGCTTCGCTGTCCTGCATTACTCATTCTGCCCTGCATAACACGTGCAAACTTGAAGAAAACAGCGACAATCGCAGTTTTCTTGGTCAATTGGGTGATGAATCACGTAGAACCGGTGAGTTTTTTTAGGGGGGGGGGTGCGAGGAAGGCTGTCCTTCATATGAAACATTATTGGATAATTGTTATAATTTACATTTCTCTGGGCCAATCGGAATCTCAGCACTTGCTTCAGAATCTTGAAGCACAGAGCTCCAACTGAGCTCGCCTGGCTACCGCGCGAGTCTGATGGAAACTCTTAACATCAATTTGAGGTAGGGGTGTAGGCCTACGGTATAAACGGTATAGAAAGTACACCAGTATGAATTTGCGCTATGGTATGGATTTTGACGTAACCGTGAGACAAGTGTGACCGGTAGAAGACAGTGTTGTGTGTAACGCGTAAAAAAAGTAACGCGTTAATTAATCTAACTACTTTTTCATGTAAAAAAAAAAATTATATATATATGGTAACGAAACATAGTTCCCTTTTCATTTCAGCACCACGTTACTTTTCCCAGGGACAGTATGCTATTGCGCAATAGTCCCTTCACGAGCTCTCATTCCACAACGTACGAGACGGACGCTGGTAGCGTGAAGCTGTCTCTGCAATCAGACATTGTTTCCACAGGCATTTTGAAAGCCAGTCCTTACGGCAAAATGCCAGCGGTGGAACAAGATAACAAACGCCGGCACTGTTTACCTGTGTAAGGACATGGTTCCCTTTCAAAATGTCGATAGAAAGGGCTTTAAAGAGATGGTCAAAACACTCGATCCCAGTATGCGTTACCTGCCCGCACACACTTCAGCCAAATTGAGATGCCAAAACTATACGGCAAGGTCCGCTAGCAAGTGGCAAAACAAATCCATACTATTAAACATTAGTGGTTTTCAGAGATGGAAGTAACTTCAGAAAAGATTTTAAAAAAAATGTATGCAGTTTTGCTACCTTACCAGTATTTTACCCCTTCAGAGGCATTTATATCGAGATTAGAAGATAAAATTAACATACTGTGATATAATACCGTCTATGCCTCAAATCATACCGTGATATACATTTTAGTCCATACTGCACAGGCCTAATTTGAAGGAACTATCTTGTGTTAAATTCGAGGTAGGTCAAGGTTTTTGGAGCAAAAACAACAGTTATTTGTTTGCTTGATTCAACTAACGTTAGCTAGCGCTTTTTTGATGTGATATAATTTACAATACTATTGTATTTTTAGGACCGAGCCAACGCTGAGTACTGCACGAACAAAGACCTTGCATAAAGTTAGTAAATTCTAACAACATAGGGCTATTTAGATAAATAATCTGATAAGGGTGTTGTCCTAGGCTAATACACCAACAGCAAATTTCTATATAATAAAGGGCTACATTTTGCATCCAAGTCTGTCATTTTAAATCTTTCCATCGTATTGTGTGCTACAACCTCCGTAATGATTATTCACGCTAAATCCTGCCCAGGGTAGCTCAGAATTCGAGTAGCCGTATATCTCGAAACACCGATCAGTCCTTGGACAGATGACCCCCCCCTCCCCCCACTGACACTGTCACCTATTTTACTCTGAGGAGTTTGCAGGTCTGCTACATTATCCTTTAAGTTATCCATCTGTTGGAATACTATTTATTTGGGAAAATAATAATAACCCTGAATTATTATTAGCTTTTTTATTTAACACAGTTTGTATATCATTCTTATTTTCCTTATCAGGTTGTCGGACAAATGAGCCAGTTTCCAGTCCCCCTACATGCATGGAACACCATCCACTTCCAGACTTAGAGCCTAACTGTTTGAATCTTTACTCCCTGCAGAACATCAATAACATTTATAGAGCTGAATATAGACCTTTGAGGTGCAGAAAACAAGCGTAATTGATTAAATGTAATGACACAACTTAAAATCAGAAAAGTGAGGTTTCATTATACAACAAATAATAAGTGAAGAAATGAGAAGAAAACCTTTTTTTTCACCTACCTAGCATGAAAGGATCGTGTCGTTTCACATTTATTTTGACCTGCTCCACCAAATACGTCCCAGTGTAGCGTCGGGAGCAACTATGAATTCTAAACAACATATGGTACTAAATTGTTGTGTCGAACTAACACAAGTAGGTTGTGCTCATAGTACATATTACCGACCATATTACCGGTCACTTAATGGGCCAATGCTTTCATTGGCGAACTTCAAACCAAACTCACCTGAAGCTCCAATGACGGCACCAACGGTACTCCAAATGGTGTCTGTCTTTAAAGTGTCCTAGTTCAACGATGTCTGGGGTCGTACAACTCGCTGTATTACTTTTCTCGACTATCAACCGCCTCCCACATGATCGCAAATTTAAACTTGCGAGAAGATGCAAAGTAATCAAGAATTGCATAGACTACGGAAGGTAACAGGATTGGTGTTGTCGATGGCTGAACCCATTTCTCATTCTGCAATGGGGCCTATACAACTAGTTATTTCATTGTATATGAAGGAGTGTGCATCATGACCCCTACAGTGGAATCATGATGCACCCCTGCCTTTAGGTAGACTACATCAAATACAATTTTATGCAGGAATGCAAAATATGACCAGAGGGATATTTTTTCCCCTGCAATATGCTTCAACCACTAATCTATAAATTATTTTATTTATTAACATGCACACATCATTGACAATCCCCGTCATGGCGTCCACATAATCGTGTAAAATACTGAATTAAAATACGTGCTGTTTTAAAGAAAGGTTAAAGCTTAAACTTTTCTGAATTCTCCTTCGTTGAACATCCTTCAAATATTCCTTATTTAATTGTGTTTAATAAAAAAAAGAAGTGTCAAACTATAAGTGGGACTGTTTTTATTGGCTTTGCGGTGCATTCACACCACTTTTTTGGATATATCAATTATACAGAGTTTCGTTACAGGCAGTGTCACGTTAAAATTGTACCGGGGGCGAAAATTGTACCGGCCTACGTCATCGTTTGTTTACATCCTGACAACCTGCCCGGCAACAGACGACGCGATGCAGAAAACATGATTCCAAACGACGAAATAACATAATACAGATAGCGGATCGCTATCTGTATTATGATAGATAGCGATAACAATTGTTTTTACTTTATATTTGTATTGTATTTAATTGTTTAATCGAAACAATAAAAAAATTTGCCCGCGAAACGGGCGATCGCGTCAAATGACAAATGTCATTTGACGCGGGCAAAGCATTTGTCATTTGACGCGATCGCCCGTTTTGTGGGCAATTGTTTTTATTGTTTCGATTAAACAATTAAATACAATACCAATAATATAAAGTAAAAACAATTGTTTATCGCTATCTATCATAATACAGATAGCGATCCCGCTATCTGTATTATGTTATTTTGGTCGTTTGAAAACATGTTTCTGCCATCGCGTCGTCTGTTGCCGGCAGGTTGTCAGGATGTAAACAAACGATGACGTAGGCCGGTACAATTTTCGCCCCCGGTACAATTTTAACGTGACAGCAGCACAAATTAAAAGCAATGGAATGAAAGGAGAAAAGTGTCTCAGAGCATGGTAAATAATTGTAAGGAACTATGTAAATAAATTAATAAAGTCAATTATATTGCAAATGGCAGTACGTGAATGAGGGGCATTGTGATAAGTGGATGTGCATTATTGAATGCATACATTTTTTGGAGACATGTTTTTGTCGTTAGTTTCCCTGGTCGATAACTAAGCAAAATGGTATCCACAACTTAACTGTTGAGATACAACCTCACACTTTGATGTTATCAAGAACAACCGACATCAGGTACCGCAGTGCAAGTAATCATCGAGATGATAATTGATCGATAACTGTAACAGGTACCGTTAATTATAGGTCTATGAATGTAGTTTACCACGATAGATGCAATTAGAGGACTGTGTGAGAAATGTATTAGGCGGTTACCTCCACCCATGTTCTACAATGTTACACACTGGACCTTTAACATTTTAACACAATAACGCAAGACATTTGAACAATATACAACAACTCCGCAGTTGAACAATGCTGCCTTGTTTTTTTCAAACAGAACTTATCCACAACTAATAAAGGATACTAACAGATTGTGAACCTAAATCTTCAGGTTGGAAAGAACCAGCAGTGAACTGTGCCTGGTTGAGGAAGCAGTCCTCGGTAAAATTACTTTTAACCACTAATTCATTTCATCTTCCTTTAGAAGTCCATACAAAAGAGGATTTTCAAAAAAACAAAGCTTTAATATAAAAGTTGACAAAGACACACTGCTTCCACAATATGAAGAGAGTACTTCAAAGTATCACAAAAGTATTCACAATGATGGTACCGGAAAAGGAGAAAAACAATTCTTTGTGTGTCTATTAAATTACTAATCTGTATTTGTAAGTAGAGCTTTTTTAAATATTTTGCCCTTATGTCTATAAAACATCTGCTAAATAAATGTATTATTATTAACATTAACCCCAGCTTGCCATAAACCCTTATTTCTTTATCGGGGTTCAACTCTAATGGCGACATTAAAGGAATGAAACCACCATGGGCTGTTATGGTTTATTGGGAAACAATGTAATGCTGGGTAAACACTAGATGATTTTTAAAATTTAGAAAACGTTACGCACCTTATGGTAGATTGAGATACATTAAACTGTTCTGGGAAATGATTTTTGCCAACACAGGACACCACACACCAACCGATTCCATTCACAACAACCCAGTCCCGATTTTTGTAAATTTCAGCAATATCTTGCGATCATATCCAATTTCCAATTCGGACAACCACCCCTCTTTTGCTTTTGCCGCCATGGCTTCTGTTATGATTACTTGAGGAATTGTTTGTATTTCGTTCAGTCAGCATGGCTTCCAATTGGCTTCTTTCCAACTATTACCTCAGCTGTCATTGACATTCTCCCCACAATACTCAATATCAGATCATAAATATTGAACCGTTTTAATATTTGCGATTTCTAATCCGTGAGGACCTGATCAATAAAAACGTAAAAACACTTTACTTACCCAAACCCACAGGTTTCACTTCCTGCTGTTTTCCCCCTCCCTGCCCAAGCCCTGTCTCTGAACCCCACTGCCAGTTGATGACACCTTTTCCCCGCCCTCACGCCCCTCCCTGCCAGATCCCTTTCTCTGACCCCCAGTTTTAGTTGGTAAATATGTTTCACAGTCAACCTATCATTATCGCCCTTCGGACCAACCATCTGTATCTATAGCCCCACTGCTAGTGAGGAGTTGATCATACAATGTACTGCATGTGGATTCACCTCCATCCTGTTGTCATCCTCCTCTCTGCCAGACATCTACCTCTAATTCCATTCTATTCTTAAAGCAATTGATCAACAGAGCAACTGAGGGATTGGTTTTATCATTAAATTACCCTTTTTATTGTCTGACAGCCCAAAAACACTTCCCTGTCTCTGACAACCACTTTTATTTGATGTATGTGTATTCACCGTCATCCTGTTCTCATCCTCCTCCCTCCCAGACATCTGTGTCCAACCCCAAACAGCCCTCCCCTTGTCTCACAGCCCAAGACAGATCCCCCACAGACGTCTTGCCCAGGTATCACACCCCACCAAAATCGTTAGCCTAGAGAGGGTGTAGGCGATTTCTATTGGCTGGATTGAATAACGATAACCCAATAGGAATCAGTGGGTTATACCTTTTTGTAAAATAACAGGTTTTCTATTTGAGCTTTGTGGATGTTTGATCTGTAATGAATTGATTTGCAACTGTAAGATTGTAAAAAATACTGTCCTCTGGAGTTGGACAGTATTCTGTGTGCTGAAACAAACCTCTTGACTAACAAAATACTAGCGGTTAACAAGACAGCTAAAATAAAGAACTCTAACACTAACAAAATAAAGAAATACTAACATTAAAAATCTGTTTTCCTCAAAAGTTGGGTTACACTCTAGCTTTGGCTTTCAGACATTGACCGATGGACTGACACTCAGATAGTCTAAGCACCAAGCATAGAGTGTAGATAGAACTACTTACATCGTCTATAAAGCCGTCTACCTAACGGCACTCAGATAGGATTACGTTTAGAAAGTGCTGTTGCTTGTTTGTTGCTAAGATATTTTCTATTTACTGAAGTAATAATACAGTGTAAAAAAAATCATTACCCATTGTGTTCTTCCATTAGTCAAATCCAAATATTTCTCCCGTCAGATCAGTTGTGGTTCAAGGAACACCATAAATAGTCTGAGCTAAAGGATATGAGAAGAAAAAATATATATGAATCAACCCGTTGTATTTTAATGATTTATTTTTATGAAGTGGCCATGGTATGAACAGGATTATCCTTTATGAAGTGTACCATCACAACCCGGTTTCACGAGATCTCGTGCTCATGCGCACGAAACGCGTTAATCTATTGAATCGTGTCCCAGAGTACGATTGTTCAACTTTTTTCGTGAAACGCATCACGAAATGTTAACCAATGCATTCTGAATGCACATCCTTCACACTATATTCTTCGTCATAACTATCAAACCAAACATCCTTCACATTCGCCGAGCGACGATTATGAAAGTAAAATGCACATTTCTCGCTAAAAATGTTTACATAAACACTTTTAATGGCGTAACTATGCTAAAATATCATATTTTCCACCCAGAATAAAAAGTATGCCCGCCATTTTCACAGAAAAATATCCTAAAAACTATCCAATAGGAAAGATGCTCACAGCGTCTATCCGTGACGTAGTCACCGATAGATGCTTTTAATGGCGGGTTATGCCATTAAAAGTGTTTATGTAAACATTTTTAGCGAGAAATGTGCATTTTACTTTCATAATCGTTGCTCGGCGAATGTGAACGATGTTTGGTTTGATAGTTATGACCAAGAATATAGTGTGAAGGATGTGCATTCAGAATGCATTGGTTAACATTTCGTGATGCGTTTCACGAAAAAAGTCGAACAATCGTACTCTGGGACACGATTCAATAGATTAACGTATTTCTTGCGCATGAGCACGAGATCTCGTGATACCGGGTTGACCATCAATATGAACCAATGGGCTCTTTGCACAGCTCCCCTACTTCCTGAACATAATGCTGCTCCTTTATTTCCTGTCTTACATTATTGGATAAACTGATTAATCCAGGTGTGTCTGACCATTGTGACTACTCAGACACACCTGGATTAATCAGTTTGTCCAGTAATGTAAGACAGGAAATAAAGGAGCAGCACTAAGTCCAGGAAGTAGTGGAGTTGTGCATAGAACCCATTCATGCGTATACTGCGTATGATACAATCAACCAACCTATAGAGCAAATGATTTACCTTACATAAAAATTCAATCTATTTCCATTTTTGCCAGCACTCAATCGTTACTGTTGATAGAAAACGTCCAGATTTTTGGGAATATTGCAGACACTGAAAAAACCTTTTGAGATTGCGAAACAAGCAGCAATGTAATCCTTTGATTCAATCGTGCCCTTTAAATGTATGTCCTCGAAAAATGGCTTGTTTTGTAACTGACAGGCTCTGATAGGTACTACGTTTCTGAAACATTATGTAAAGGAACCCTGAAGGTATGCACCATTTGGCTTTACCTTTCGTTTAATCCGGTGGGTTTGCATGTTTATAACCAATACTTTGTGACGCGGAATACATGCACCTTTCATAGACTACCTTCATGGGATAGGTACACCATTAAGTTGTGGTTAGTTGTGCTACAAATAGATACTATGAATACCGTGCACTGGGCCTTGCAGATCATTGGTCTGTAAAGATAATTTTTTGCAGGATGACTACCATCAGGCAATGACATCATATACAAAAGCTTTTCTTCCTAGCGAGAACCCTGTGCCCGTACCCAGCTGGTGATGTGGTGTTATTCCTTGACAACATGCTTATCTTGAGTTGAACACTAACACATTTATTGCCTATATCGAAAAATAGGCACTCTTCACAACATGGGTATTATTCCACGTTGTGTCACAGCAGAGGCTGCATAGGATCACAGCACCCACAGCCACACCACCCGTTTGTGGCCTTGCACCAGCTGTTTCAGCCTCCTCGGCCTGTTTCCCCCCTCTCTCCATCGGTATACTCAGTCTTAAATAAATAGGACTGTTTTGCGACTATTGAATTCGAAGGCATCCGCCACATAGTTGGGAATATTCAGCCATGACTTTGAAAAGTCTCTGGAATAACACCAAACTTACGACAACAAACACTTGCCAGACTGGATAAAGCGAAGGGTAAAAGAAAACCTTTTCTTTATCTTTAGGAAACTATAATCACAATCGTATGGAATATCAATTCCATACTGTCAGTATGGAAGCATTTTTGGCAATATAATAAAATGAAAATGCAATGTTGAAAATGAAAACGCAGAGCACTAATGCTTCTTATTTTTCATAATTTGAACGCATTAATTTGAGTCATAAATAAAATAAATGCATTTCCATTTTCGAAACATGTCCGCCTAAACATGTAAAATATTCAACTGAAAATGAAAATCCGTTGTGTGCATTTCAAACTGGCCCGCTTTGAAGTGGACAATATTTGAATGCGAAGAGTAGGTCAGACATACTCCCCCCATTAGATGAGAGGCTGAACATGAACATGAGTCTTACCCTTTCAATTTGTACATCGGTTGTCACTTAATTGTAGGGAGCATTGGTGTAACATGCTGTTGCTCCAAGGCATCGGCTGGCTCAAAAAAAAAAAAGGCTTAAATAAGCTGCATTTCTGTTCAGAATCCCAGCACCCCCCAGTTCTCTGCAATCTTGGTTAAAGTAGTGGGAAAGTGGAATTCCATACCCACAAATATAAGGGACTCAGGAAGCTTTGCAGTGTTTAAAACAACCCTTAAGCTTTTTATAAAGTCTGCACAAAAATATCAACAATAGATTCACCTTGGATTTATTGTATTAGCACAGTACTTGCACATTATCAAGGTATCAACTTGACAATTTCTTTTAATTGTAAATCACTGTCTGAGGCCAGTTACGTCACCCTTCATGTGTAGTGAAGTCCTTCCTGCAGCACAGAACTACTGTTTCCACTCACTGTTACGAGAGGAGAGGGCAACGGCTCCAAAGCTACTGGTTTGCTTGCACGGCGAAATAACACATTCTGCCGAATGTCACTGAAAAACATTTCATTTACAAAAAATAAACTTCAGCAGGGGGCAAATGTAATCAAATTCATCCCAGAAATCCTATATATGGGAAACACTTATTTGTGGTATCGGGTGAGACAGCGGGTCTTGTGTCGACTATTCAGGTTGTGACCTATCTGGCTATGGTGCGCAGGTTGCAGGCGGGTAAGATACTGCACGTCCCAGGGATGGGTTTTGAAAATCAGACCAGTGCGGGACTCTGGCACACACCGACTGCTTCATCATGACAACACCACGGGTAGCGAGTGCGACGTATAGAAACTGAAACCAGTGGAGGTTCAGGCTTGTCCGAGCGGAAGACTTTACTCCCTTCCAAAAATGTTTTATTATATCATTTATCATTTTTAGAATGGCCAATCAAATCAACTATCGATCCTTAGGGGGCGCATTGGACAATGGATGCTTGTAGACGATCGCCCAACCTATACCCCCCCACTAGCAACACCCCTCCCTCCCATCCTCCCCTATATGGACATGGCAAAGTGTTGCCACAGCCCAGTGGTGGGGTTGATCAAAATGTGGTGTAAAATACATTTTTGGAGATAGGAATGTCCTTTTGGCCTTAGACTTCATTGATCATTTGAGTATACCTTAATGCCTTGAATCATATAAGAGACCAGACATCTCTTTCAGAACAGACAGAGATCAATAGGAGTACAACGGACCAGGCTTTCACCCCTGGGCCACGGTTACTTGGCCTTGGGGAACCTTCACACACGAGGGGAACACACACACACACAACACACACACACACACACACACACACACACACACACACACACACACACACACACACACACACACACACACACACACACACACACACACACACACACACGATAACTAGACTAGCGTAGCCTACTAGACTATTCTGCATATTCACTAAATAATGTGGTTGATAATTTGAGATAATTTAAATTCTACTTTCCATCTCTTAACATATTCAACCACTATTAATCTGGTTCTCTATTCGTTATTCATATAAATATGCAGCTTGTCATGATCATTGCACTCAACAATACACACAAGCATGACCTCTCCCACATGAGGGGGTCATTGCCTGGGTGGCAATAGGGAGGGGCTGTTCTATCTGTCACACCTTAGAATCACTGTCTATTTGCCCGAAAGATAAATCATTTATCTTCAATAGAACATAGAACTCAAAGTCGAAAGCAACGTGATCTGTGCTTACATTGTATACATTTACATTACATTTACCTCATCACAGGAACCAAGAATCAATCATTTCGGTGTTTGTTCAGAATATTGTGTTCATATAAGTTCATGTTTAAAATACAGGATATATGCGAGCATGTTACAGAAAATAAAAAATGATGGGCAAAGGTTATAAACAAGTGCATATTGATATATACGATAAAATTGTAGCTCATTGTTCGACATGTTTCAACGTGTTTGTATACAAAATGTTAGTTATTTCTAAAACAGTATAGTCTACCCCTATTCTATTCCCTCAAAATACAGAAGCATCAAAAGTACAACGAGCAGTTCATTCAAACTCTAAACACTGATATACATGTTTCTAGAAATGTTAATATGAAATGTATATTTGGTTCAGAAAAGGTGAGATTCAACGAATTTGTGGTTTGCAGAAACAGTAAAATTGCTTCATTTCCTTTTGGGTCCTGATTTGCCGTGAGACAGCTGATGCCTTGGAGCAACAGCATGTCACACCAATGCTCCCTACAAGTTAGTACGACGCTTGCTAAGTGACAACATACAAATCCACAGGGGATGACGATGTGAAGAGTGACACTGATCTCCGTGTTCCAGTGGGTGGAGTTGGTTCCGCCCACTCATTTGCATTTTAATATTTTCCACTTTAAAGAGGACATTGATTATTTTCCTAAAAATGCTTCCATATATCAGTGGCAAAACAAGACCTTAGAAAGGGTGTACATTTATATGGCGCCTTTGCCCAACGGGATTCGGTTGAAGCCTGTTCTGCAGATCAGGGCTGCAACGTTCTCAACATTTGACTAATGTGAAAATTAGTCGGCAGTATTCACAAAGTCCAAAGTTTTCTATCAAGATAATAATTCATTGACCTAAAAACTAAAAACAATGTTTTTGCCATTCATGAATGACAAAGATTAATCCATATTTATCAATACAGACAGATCTGGACTCACCAGACTTGGTGGAAACTCCTCATCCTCAATCCTCTATCAACATGGTCTTCACATCCTCCGGCTCTCTCTCCGACCAGTACTCCCGGGATGCTGCTTCCTCAACGGTCAGCATTCAGGGTTCAGGGAACCACTACCATGCTTGTGCTTCAGATGACTATGACGATGTGGGCTTTGACCCATCTATCCTGCCCCCACCTGACCCCTGGATAGACAGCGTGGCCGATGATCCAATGCAGGTGAATTTTGTCAGGTGTTCTTTCATGGTGGTTACGTCTGTTTTTGGTTTATTTGTAACTTCTTATTTAACAACGGGGTGTTTAGTTTCAAGTAAAATAACCGTTTGAGGGCGTTTGAGGGAGGTTGAGGGCTTGGGATTGCCATTTCATCAAATGCCATTTGTTTCTTCTTATTTTCCATAGTTTACCTTAACCTGCACTAAATGGGAGAAATATTATAACATCTTTGATCTCATGCAACATAAAACACATTATTATTTTTAATAACACAACTTTTAATAATCATGACATAACATCTGAGGTAGCGGTTAGCATTTTGTTTTCTTAACATTAAATATGAACCTGAGAGGGAATGTGTCTTTAATGTACAAGGATATTTTTGCAGATGTAGTACTTGAGAATGAGGAGAGAAGAAGTGTACAACTTTTAACTCCACATGGCCTCCTCCAAACCATGCCGGGACTTTATTGGGTTGGCTGTTAAATCTGCCTTGTAATGAGCCCGGTGATATTTTCCCATTCACTATGGATCACAACATCAGCTAAACATTTAGCTGATGTTGTGATCCATAGTGAATTTATACTCTAGTGTGGTTTCAGTGCACTGTCTACCATCCTTTGAAATAGTGCTGATTTGCCATGCAGTCCAAAATGCATTATTACAGTCCCGTCATTACACTTTCGAAAGACCGCTTGCGCTTATACAAAGTCCCTCGACTTCATTTCGAGGGGTACCTTCAAACAGCCTTTTGTGTGATTTAACAGGTTATGTGCTGGGCCTCTCCCAGACATTCAATCCATCATCCACCCTAGACCTTGGAAAGGCATAATAAATATGGATAGCTTGTTTAATTTGCCATCTCATCTCCAAACCATGACCCATTCACAGCGAGACTCCTCAATGAACCCGAGCTCCAGCTTCTTCCGGACCACCGGACCTCCTCTTGATTCTGTAATGACAAATTACAGAACATCTTTCTTCTTGGTTCTGTCCGATTATAGTGTTCATGGGGTCGGTATGAACTGGCAGATTGGAAAACACATCCATAGTCTGCTGTACTCGCTCTCTGGTTTTAGCTGGCCAGTAGTCAAGCTACATGGGTCACTTGGGAAACTATGATATCAAATGGGAGAATATGAGAGAAAGAAGGCAGCACAAAATACCAAGTGATCATGCCCCCCATATCCTCAAATGTCCTCTCGGAATTACAGTTTAATGGTAATATTGTTTTGGCTTCCGCAGGCAGTGTTGGCATCCTTTATAGTTTACAGGGCTAACCTTTCTGCTTCCTTCATCTGGTCCTTGAAGAGGACACAAACCTGGTTGGAATCAGGATCATCCATTTATCCCCTGGCTGAAACCTATGATGTTAACCATGTTTGTACCTTGCAAACATGGCAATTACTTTGAAGCAATCACTGACATGCTTGCGAACTCTTGAAACCGCCCAAGAGTGAGGTATATAGTTTATGATCTCTTTTTTCTTATTATTTTAAAACAATGTTAAAGGAAAATCGATTAGATATTCATGCAAAGAGTAATAAATACATTATTTGTTAGTCTCGAAGCGACATATAATAGTATTATAAAAAATATATATTTGGCGTACAGAATACTGAGACATGAGTATATCATAAAAAAGTTGTTTTTAGGAGCATTCTTAAAATGCCCCCTTTTTGCTTATCAATTGTAATAGTGTCCCTCTAATCAAGAACCCCTCAATTTGATCTCTGTTCCATCCCCTGTACCTTTCCTCGACTTAGTGGAGTATTTTTCAGAATCAGGGACTTGGCAACTAACCCTGCTCCTTCTAGGGTTGGCTCTATCTGCTCCGTGCGTGTGTGTTCTCGTTAGTGGTAACAAAAGCTGCACTCAAGCTCCACTCTCTTGGACAAACATACAATACAGCTTTATTCAATTTGTACTAAAACCAATCGGCCACATCTTTAACACAGAGAAACTGATTCATAACATGTTTCACCATCATTTTGCCACAATAATATATCTGGAAATAGTTTGAGTTTATCAACCCACACCAGACCACGCACCAAACATCACAAATGTAAAAGAGCATCTTTGTAAAGCCAATGAGAGCTTTTGTTACATCTTACGGGCTCCTTCGCATACTCTCAGCGATGGGTAGCCTTGCTTTTTGGAGGGAATGATTGATTTCACTATTTTACGATGTAATCAGTGATAAAAAAAAGATGAAAGACATTTAAGCGAGATCAAATATTATCAATGATATGATAATTGTACAAGGCGGACAACAGGATTTTGTATTCTAAAGTCTGTTGTCAAATCAACGTCGGGAATTTCCCATTTAATACAACAACATTGCCATTCTTGGATTCCACTGTTTTGAAGACCCTTCGATCTTAAGCAATTTACTCACAGTGATCGTGAGTAAAAAACTGTGAATAACTGTTAGATGATTTTAAAACAAGATTTACAAAAAGGAAGATATTTGACGTGACCATCACCTGTCATCATGAAATGGATTTTGAGGAAAACTACAGTGACCACCCTTAATGGCACTTTTAAATTTAAGTGCATACCAGCAGTAGTGTAGTCGTAGAGTACTTTATAATGCCTTAAGTGGCAAAAGCAGAGACTCTGGAAAACCCTAACTGATAGGAGTCCTTTTCACTACTCAAAACTTTACTCTGAGTTATGAGAGACCTTAGGATATAGGATTGTTGGTAGCTTGTTTTTACTCCTAAAAGTTGAAATAGCACCAACATGACCACATCCTAAGAATTCTTTGCTACTTCGGACAGATGTCGTACTTTGAAAGACTTCCAAACAACAGGCTCGGATATCAGAACAACAGAAATACTTTATCCATGCTTCTAAAAAAAAAAAGCTAAACATTTTAAGCTTTTAAATTCAGAGAAGAACACAAAAAACATGAGGCATGGTCACTTCAGTTTAGAAGTCTTCATGTCACTAGAAAATATATTTCTGCATAAATAGGAATTCTATAGTGCAAAATGAGTTTGAAAACCGGTTTGACTAAAGTGATAAGATGTAAAGAAAGGTTGAATAGCTTAAATCAAGTGAAAAGATTTGAACATAGTTCAAAAGTTTAAAGTCTAATTGGAGTTAACAATGTAAACATGCACAACATTTAAAATGGTTGGAAACAAATAAAGTGTAACAAATACTAACTCAACTAAAATGATAAAGTTTGAATACATTTTAGATTAAATAGAAATATTAAATTAAATAGAAGAGCTGTTGTGATAAAATGTGTGTGTGCGTGTGTGTGTGTGTGTGTTTGCGCGTGCATGCGTGTGTCATCACGCTATTCTTTCACACCTAGTTCACCGAGATAGGATCATACTGTTGGAGTCTGTGGAGTCTCAGCTTTCATTTAACATATCGTTAGTGTAGATAGCATGTTTTTTTATTTTTTTTTACTACATTAGCATTTATCTTCTACCGAAAGCACACGCCCGGCTATATAAGAACAACCTAGCCACTAGCCATAGAATCATTCTCAAAAATATGTTTTGCCACCCACAAACACCTGATGCTCAATATTCATATTTCCAATAGATTAATCATTTTAGCCCCAGCAACCAAGAGGTAAAGTTTAAACATTACTTTGTGTTTCTTGGTTAAATATTCATGTTGTAAGGCTCTGCAATGTCTGAAAATGTTATCTTTTGTGTTAGCCATCTTTGGCTCAAAGCGCAGTGACGACATCAAGCTCTTGCCTCAACTGAAGTCAAAGAGACCATAACCCTAACTCTAACCAAATATACAAAGCGGGATTAAAACTGAAACTGCGGAACAAGTTTAAATAACATAAAAAATCGGTTTCCATACATATAAAGTTTGATGATTTGTTAAATGTTTGAAGGAAGTTCAAGGGTTACAATTTACGAATTGCAAAGTCTGAAGAAAGGTCTCCATTGTCTTCCAAATTAAAAAAAATAATATTTAAAAAGTTTTGGAATTTAAGCACCCGATTCCAAGTAAGTATTAACACAATGGAGTCTCTAGGTGAAATAATTTGGAAGTAGTGTGGCACAAAAATGTGTCAGGGATGAGTTAGAGCGTTGGGGGAGCCAGGCTTTGGCTCTTTGGACTTTACGTCATGGAGTGGTGGCAGTCTAGGGCGCCTCTGTGTCACGCCCTGTAAGGTATTTCATGGCTAATGTCTTCACAGCCATGAACTTTTTCATGGGAAACTACACACATTATCACTAGTGTAGCAATGGATTGCATATTGTGGTCAACTGTAGCAGAGTATGGCATAGTGTAGAATAGCCAAAAAGGTTAAGGTTACCCTTCCATTACTCCCTTACTTCTGAGATTTACGTCAGAAAAAATACCCTGAAAGAGTCCACAGCTGATGAGTAGTATATTACTGCCAATGTCTTAACAGACATCTCAGAATAGCCTAAGGTTTACTTTAAGACATGATTGATCTATAGGAAAAAAATACCCAATGTTTCAACAACTATTCATTAAGACAACAAATAAGCAAATGGACAACCTAATGGAAGAGGGAATGTAAACCGAGCCAAGGAGTGTCAACGTGAGAGCTTGGATTGAACTGAGAGCAAGGTCATGGACCCTCTCCAAAGGAGAGCGACTCCCTGGAAAGGTGGTCCGACAACAGCAGAATACCGGCACAGACCCATTGTCCTCAAGGCTTTAGGATGGAAGGACAAGGTGGCTTTTATGACAAGAAGAAACAAACTAAGAGGTATGAACATCTACCTTAACAAGATTACACTGAAGCCGTGAGGCTGAAAGAACTTGTCCCCACCATGAAGCTGAAACGATCCAAGGAAAACACTGCATACGTCCGCTATTATAGAGTGATTGTCCACCCCACTGGACTGAAAATTGATTTATTTTTACGCCATGTTGATGTCAACACTTCCCACAAAAGAAATTCAATATCTCATGTGAATGTATGCAACCTAATAAATTAATTTCAGGACATAGATAACCATACATAGATGGGACAATGACAATCTATGGGTACATTCAGGGCCACCTCCCTGTTAAGCTCAGAGGGTACCTAATATCATAAGTTGAAATGGTATTGTTAAAAGTTAATCTGCCCCATCTAGAACCAATAATGCTTGGATAATGTAATTTGACCCTAACATTTTGACCGTAACAAACTGTTTCTTGATAATCTGTTTGAAAATTACAGAAATGTGAGTCCTTGGAGATCTAAAAATAAATTGATTGATAATATTAGGCATCTCTGTTGGTCTGATGTCAGTACACAGAGAAACCCAGATACAGTTTTCCCTGAACTATTGGTTCCAGTTTTGGATAAGCATGCACCTGTCAATAAGATGGCTCACTGGATTGATGATGAATTAAAATAATGCATTGTTCGAAGAGCAAAGGGAGTGGCCTGGATGCACATCTGAGGACCCTAACTATGTCACTTTAAAAAAAATCCAGGATTATAGAATGCAAATGCTATTTCTCTATGTACAACTAAAAAAGCGACTACCAGCATGTTTGTTATAGAGATGGGCAATCAACATGCGCTCACAAAAATGAGAGACGATTGGCTATAAGATATTGATCAACATAATATCATAGGAGCATTTCTACGAGACTTCAGTGCTGCCTGTTATGATATTGATCATAGCTTACTAAGAAGATAACTTGTTATTGTGTTATTGTTTTTTCTCAATCTTCCCCAGCATGGATAGAAAGCTACCTTACCAATAAAACACAGGAGGTTTTCTGAACAAAAAGCCTTTAAAATTCAAGAAATGTTGGGATCCTGCAGGGCTCCTTACTTGGACCACTGCTCTTCTCAATTACAGATGATCTCCCACTTGCTTATATAAAAGCCTGCATGTCCTTGAATGCAGATGATTCAACACTACACGTCTGCACCAACAGTCAAGGAAACAACCTCAGCCCTCAACAAAGACTCGCAAATAGTATAATGGATCACTTGTCCTGAACATATCGAAGTCTAAGAGCCATCCGCTAAGCGTCGTCAAGAGATGCTCTACTTTTTTAACACACAATCTGACCAAACAGGTCCTGAAGATGGCAGTAATCTTAGTCTGACCAGATACTCCCAAAAGAAATCTAGGGAAAATACAACATGCAACGACTCTTCTGCCTGGCGGGTGATGAGAAGTTAAAAGAATTACTTCTTTCTGTTGACAAACAAATAACAAATATGATTGTATTCAAAGATTGACTGTTCTTATAGGTAGCTAGCACTTGGCTTTAACGAACACACATAACCCACAAGACATGTCAGCATTGGTAACTACATAATTCCAATCCCAAAACATATTTGAAAAAACGCACAGTGCTGTATAGAGCTATGGCTGAAAGCAACGCCGTTCCAGGTCATATCTCTAAAACACTAAATATAGCTAGTTTAAAAAAATTACAAGGGAAACAACCCCTGATGTCTGTTTGCATTAAATCTAAGTATGCATTGCTGACTTATTATTTTATTGTATTAACTTTGTTTTATATTTTTTTTGTGATGGTTTGTTCTGTGTCATGTGTTGTGTTTTGACCCAAGGAAGAGCAACAGATTTTTTTGCATCAGCAAAAAGGGGTTTATTAACCTCCTAATAAACCCCTAAATCCTATAGCACATTCATGTTTGCACCAATTGACTAGTTGCGGACAGGTCTGACCACTGCCCTTATGCTGTTTGCATCAGGCTGGAAACCTCAAGGCCGGCCAGAGTGCTGCATGCCACACCAGAGCCTTATTCCAAATGGCTCTACTCAGCGCTCGCTAACCTAAAGATTCTGTAAAATGATTCTGTAGGACATGGATAGCTTTCCTTAAACAATCATCAAAGATGTCCCGTGATCCAGACACGAATATGCTCTCCAGTTTTTCTCTAACCCCTATGTACAAAACCAAGGTCACATTTGGCTAAGCTACCCCCATAGTCATATCTCCCGAAATATCTTTCCTGTCCACTTCCATAACTGTTGTTAAGCTGTTGCACCACAGAGCAGATGCCAGCTTTTATCCAGACCACAGATGGCAGAAGTGAATCATAATGAGATCCACAAACCCAAGATGAGGGATTCTTTAGCCTATCACCATGTCCAACCAGATGGTTATTATTGGTACACCCCCCATTACACTATCTCACAACATAGTCAAGTAATTGTAAAGAATAGCAAGAAGTACCAGATGTTCTGCTCTTTTCAGTTAACATATCTGCTTGCTTTCTGGTCCCACTCTTGGCTCATCATTACTTGGTGTCTTGTTACAATTTTGAGAGCACACTTTGACCGTCAGTGGTGCTACACAGGCACTCTTCAGTCATCAATATTAACTCACAGGCATCGTACCTACAGTTACGCCTGTTATTCACATGTTTCATTCTGGCTAGACCTGATTTGTGAAACTGAACCCCAAGTCTATGAGTGGCAGGTATCCCCTATTGGCCTAACTTGACAACCCAGTCTCACGAAAATACTTGACACTGTCACGTCACGTCATTTAATCTATTCATTCGTGATCTGGGACACAAAATTTAATTTTTTTCGTGCCAAAAAGCACAAATTGCAAACTCATTCTAAAAAGAAGAGTTGAAGCAGCTACTTTTTTTCAGTCGCGGTTTGCCTACAGAGCACCGCACCTGCATTAAATATATCCGTCAATTGTCACAATTTCTCAGAATCAAAGGTGAAAGTGGAAATGGGTGGTCATATTGTTAGAAATTTGTGCTTTTTGGTACGAAAAAATTGAAATTACGTTTCCCAGATCACGAATGAATAGATTAAATGACGTCACAGTGTCAAGTATTTCGTGACACTGGGTTGAACTTGAAGTCGTTGTGGTCCCATCCAGGCCTTGATCGAGGCATGCTCCAGAGCATCCTGGAAGTGACTGAAGAGTTTTTGATAAAGAAGACAAAACTTCCTGAGTAGACAATCGTATCAAAAGTCTGCCAACCAGCCCACAGGCCAAAGCACCTCTGGACAAGACCCGCACACTCTTTGCCAAAGGGAGCTTATAAGTGGGCAATGGACTGACAATGACCAAACCATGGTCCAGCATCTTCAGCCAAAGAAAAAAGCCAACTCAAGCAGAGTTGTAATTTCCCAAGATGGCTTAAACCCGGCACTTTCACTCTAGTGGAACTGAGTTGTACTTGTAGTAGTATGAGGTACTTTATTGCTCCCCAGGGGCATTCATTATGACATTGTATGCCTGAAAATCTCGGCTAAAGTACATATTAGTTCAGAGATCCCCACATTACACACCATATGTAGGTTCAAACCTGACCCGATCTATCCCATTGTGCTGGATGGCAAACATTCAGCACTTCATCCTTTGTCTTATGACCAAAATCTGTTTTATCCTGGCCCTGAACAGGTATATGGCCGGGGAGATACCTCAGAAGTACTGGCTGGTAGGAGGCAAAACTATCCGACAGCATCAACACTCTTATCTGCCAATTAGGAAGGTTGTCCGAAAGTCTCCAAAATGTATAAGTTACCACTACTTCAACTCAGACTGTAGAAACCAGCACTCTGGTTTTCTGGAGTTCATTTACCCAGTGATATATCTGTTCATTTCGGTTCTTACTTGTCATTCTATCTTAAAGACCATGGGGAGAATTCCAGAAGTGACATTGCTTCTTCTAGTATCTCTGTAGTATCTCTGTTGTTCTGACTCATCTGACCAGCGTCGCCACACTTTTGGAATCATGGGATCTCATGAATATATCTCTCTCTATATATAGCTGATTTGTGCAAGGCTAGAAACTCAATGTATGAACTGGAAAAGTGAAGACCTTTGGCTGGTTTCATGGTGTACGATACTAGGTTGTCCAGCGATCAGTTTGTCAGAGGGATGGGCACTGGTTCCTGAAGCTTCTCCAGGCAGAAACCGACCGTATGGAGGGCTGGTGTCGACAGATGGAACTGGACCAACAGGCAAATTACCTGACAAATGACAGTATGTCTTTTTTAGTGGCGTATGTCATAATCCATCTGTCAACATGTCTACGTGTTTAGACTTCCATGGCAGAGTTCTTGTATTTCATTATTTTGACAAAAATACCCAAATCCCATTATGTTCCATCATTCTAACGTTGCATGCAAATAATGGGCGTAATCAGGTTTGTCAAGATATGGCATTCGATAATATTAGTTATTCGTATTTAGAAAATCACTGAACATAATACAGTCTTACTTCGGTGCCGAATAGTATAATTTGCTGAAAAATATGTTTAAAATAAGAATGCTATGTTTAATGTCAGATATTGTGTTTTTGTGGTTCCACCCCACTTTTTTTGCAGTGCTGGGTAAAGTAAGAAGCGCAGTAGGAAGTGCCAAGCTGCTAATGTCGCAGAAGTTTCAGCAGTTCAGGAAGCTATGCGAGGAGAATCTGGTGAGTTTCTCTTTTTTTGATCTCTTTAGCTCTTACTTTTTTCAGACCTGTAGCAGCAATTTATTTATAAGTTACATTTATTTATATTTATTTATAACAGTAGTCACAGAACATGGATGTGCTCTAAAGGAAGATCTTAAGAAAAGTACAAGGAGACCTGCATAACCCTCTGTATCCTCTGAGACATCCTCAACTTCATCCATGTGTAGATGACCATGACAGCCAAGACAAGCATGAATGCCAGTTAAGATCAAACACCATTCCGTAAACAGCACCAAAAAGTGAGAAAAAAAGAGGTTAAAAGTTTTCAAGCAATTTAAGAAACATTTTCCATGAAAATGTATTTGCAGATGAAAACAACCTCAACCTCAGTTAGTAAAGAAATGCATTTCTTAATTTGACTCAAAATCTTTTATGTATTTAGAAGGTTGAATCTGAGTTCACTAATAACTCCAAGTGTAAAATAGTGTAACACTTAGTAATGCAGAAACAAATGTAGAGACGATAATAGGTCTATGGATTTATTTTACGATTGTGGATGCAATAAAAGGACTGTGTGGAGAAGTGCAAATAATAAGTACCCTCGATATTTCGCCATTGTATCGTGACATGGACGAGGTAAAGCCATGAAGGACCCAATTGTGATTGGTTGAACAAATGTATTCGCAGGCCAGACCCATCAACAATCTACCTTGATATGATTTAAGTCAATGTAGCTTTGTTAACAGCCTTAAGATATTTAATGTCTATGGGAGATATTAAATGGATAGCCTATCGGGAGTGATAGAGAAGTATCACGGTGTAGATGGCATGTTAGTTAAAAACTGACACAGCTGGATAGTGTACTGCATTTGCGTAATTTCTGTGTTATTTGGACCTATATTGCATTGGATAGCTATTTGATCTTAGCTGTGAAAAGTTTATTTTGGTTGTTGACATTTTAGCAGCCAAAGCATGTTAGGCGTGTGCACTATTAATACATTAGTGTTGTTGTTTACATTTACATTATATGCAAAGTTTATACAGAACATACAGCCAATGTATTGTTTTACATTTACATTTTAGGGCATATAGCAGACGCTTTCATCCAGAGCGACTTACATCGTTTAATACACACAGCCAGCTCGTCAGGAGCAATTAGGGTTGTGTCTTGCTCTGGGACTTTTGGATTTTATTAGTTATTGCAATATAAATAATATTTTCATGGCTGATTCAGGTTTAAGCTTTTTTCTGTAACGTTGTTCACTATACATGAGCATCATTTCTTTTTAATTTTTGTTCATAATGTTCTAGCTACGTTCACTTAAAAATAGATTGGTTTCACACTTTGACGTGCAGTGCTACTTTAGCTTGTTAAGCGCCAGTTTATCTGCATTGTTAAATGGTGGAGAAAAACCGATTTTTCTAACCTGAATTTACTGTTGTGGAAGAAGCTGTGGACATATTTTGTTATCTAAAAAAAAGCGCTCAGCAACAGAAAGAAATACCATCAATTGAAATTGCAATTTTTGTGCATGTTTGTCATGATAGATAATTAAGAAAAAGGCAAAAAATATATATATCCTTAGCTACGTTTCCGCCACAGAAACTTTACCCCAGAACTAGGAGCCTTTGCAGGAACAAATTAAGTTTCCCCTGCTGGAACCAGGGTATAAATTACGCTCCAGGGACATTATTTTTTACCAAAAAAACGTCTCTGAGGCTTGCATAACTTAAGAATCATTATGAGACCTGACAATATGAGGTTGAGGGTTGAATCCTTTTCACTGTTGCTGTTGTTGGATAATGCTGCACATTCACGTCATAAAAACTGGTGAGGCTTGCAGTGCTAAACATTTCTGATTGGTGGAAGAGTCACGTAAGTTTATTTCAGCCATTTCACTTCACATGTTCACTTTGAACAAAGTATTGTTATTGCATCCATCGTGTTGAACTATATTCATGTAATTATCGCTTTCTTTTAAATGTGTTGATCATTCAATAGCAGTCTGAGGCCAGCAGCAGGCCTAAGTTTACTCGCAATGTGGGACGTGATTATAGGTTGCTTTTTATGACATAACGGTCCCAGTTGTTTCACAAAATTTTTCGTTTTGAATACCGACTTCCTCCAAGATAGCCTATTTTGAGTTATCGAATGAACAGGGAAACAACTAACGTCTCCAAAACAAATTATTATAGAACTCACACCATTTTATCTTATTCCTCCAACCCGCAAACTGTCGTTTTCTACACAATTGTACACTTCGATAAAAATCGCATCCATAATAATTAAACTCTTTAAATACGTAGGCTATTTTGATTAGGTTTTAGATCATCCACTCATCTATCTGCCACAGCCTTTCTAGGAGTCCATGTTATGCAGGAGTGTGAGCAGTGATGAACAGAAGGTGCTGGGCACTGCTGACCTCCTGTGCTGGGCCCTGTATGGCAGCGGATCAGCTGTTAGGACCGGGACACACTACTGTCGTGACATCGGCCCTCCCTTCAGCCGAGGGGCTGTGGTAGCCCGGGCTTTGTCCGCCTCCGTGCAGCATTCCCGTGTCCCTGTTGGCTTGGGACCCTCCTAGACCCCCGCTTTTCCCCGCTTCCTCCCTATAGTCTATTGTCTGTAAGGAGAAGGCGGGGCAGCTCGTTACGCTCGTGGCACGGTCCTCTATCGCAGTGCCCGTCCTGCAGTTGTTTCTCCACTTGCAGAAGAGCAAGTCCATCACACAGGGTGTGAAGGCGGTAGGGACCGGGGAATACGGCGTACTCCTAGGCAGCGTTCCTCAGCTGCCTGCTTGCCCTCTCTCAGAGCACTGGGCGTGTTGGCAAGAGCCGCATGTTCCCACCATAGTTGGATAAGAGGCTGAGGTGGGGACCTCCCATTCCATTCAAACACCGTCCTCCACCCTTTTTAGGGTTGGGAGAACCTAGATTGCAGGACCCCGTTGCGAGCACAGCACTGCTGTGGGGGCGTCTCTTGGAGACGAGCCATTACTGGATCTTTGCTTGTTCAACAAATCATTTATGAGTGGAAAATCAAAGATCTCCCAACCAGAAGCGTTGCTCCAAGATAGTGAGAACTGTGTGAGAGGGGGGGGCTTTGTCACAAGCGGTGGGGAGAAGTTCCTCTCCCACTCGGTCCGAAGTGGCTGACTCCCCATAATTCACACATTAATGTGTTGGAATGTTCCATGGTGATGAATCGTTTTGCATTCCTCCCACTTGGCTCCGCCGCGTTGTGATCAGAACACAGACAGCGTGTCAGCGGAGGCTTCCATAAACCAACAGGGATGGCTGCTCCTCTGTCCTCCACCGAGCGGCGCTCCAGCTCTGGGCCTATCGGAGCCCTGCGTTCCGTAGGCGCACAGCGGACCTCATCTCTTGTATGTGTTCTCGCTTTGAGGGTAACAGCGGTCATCCACTGGTCAAGAGATGGTTCTCGCGTGGGGCTAGCTGGCTGTGTTAGTCTTTTTTCCTGTGTGTTCTAGGATCTTCCCATCGTGTTGGATGCTCTATCCATTCAGACGGTACTTTATTGGGTTTGGTTTCTGATAAATGGAGGAGTGAGATGGCCGCTGTGTCAGCCCATGCTGTTTGTCACAGGGGGGACAGCTTTTTCGCGCTGCTTGGACCCAATCCTGTGATGAGACCCAAATTGTACTGAAGGCTTTCCATCCATCACCTCATTCTTGTGATGCAAAGGCGGACTAGCATTTCCTGTGCTCGGTGCGTGCACTGGCGATGTACGAGCAACGCTTGGCGACATTCTGTTCAACATAACAGTGAGTATTGTAGCGATGCTGCCAAGGGCCTTGCTCTCTCTAACCAGTCCCACTGGGTATTAGAGCACAATCTACGAGGGGAGTGGCCGCTTCTACGGCTTCACTCAGTAGAAGACATCTGCACGGCTGCATCAATGACTTCCACCGGCCCCTTTGTCCGCTTCTACATGTTGTACCAGGGGTTGTTGTCTGTTATACGCTTTGTGTTTATTGAGAGGGTTATGTGCGAATTTGTGTGCTTTTAGTCTATCGTTGCATAAATTTGGTGTGTTCACCGGCAAGCTAGAGCTTTTTGTCGCTTTGTTAAGTCAATTTAGCTGGTCTTATTATTGTTACGCCCGCTAGCCTGTTCCTCTTATTTCCGAAAGTATAGTGTGTAGGCTGAACGCTGCTGTGCGCTGCATTATATACACGGTGCCGTGTGGAATGTTGGAGGGGCCCATGGTGATTGGTACATAACTCCGGTAAACATTTCCTCCCTAATTTGGAGGGGTGGTGGCTCGAGGCAGCCCGCCAGCTCCTCTCCACTCTGCTTGCCATCATCTTCCAGTGCTGCAGGTTGCCAAAGTGCCCTGGTAATACCAATGGTTGATCTAACTTACACAACAGTGAATAACTAAACTATATTTACCTCTGTTTACTTTGCAGTGTTCCTATTTCTGGTAATAAAAATGTCCAATTCTTATCTATTTCTATCTTCTTAACTATACCGGAGGAATACTACAAAATTGTGCAAATATACACTCTATGTATTATATAATGAATGGACGGTCACACACGTTCACATGTAAATATATATATATATATATATATATATATATATATATATATATATATATATATATATGTATACATCCCCTGTATAAGCGCAAACTTGGTATTTTCCCGTTAGTGGCATGCAATACCGTCTTAAACGTGCCTGACGTTATCTACCTACCTACCAACCACTACTGCAGTAGTGTATACATTATCATTGACTGCGACAACACAGTGGGTTAATTACTCTGGTTAAATGCATTGCATAACAAAACAACTACCACATCTCTAACTCACAATCTGCTAATATGTCATACCACGAGCCTCTTCCGTTCAGGGTTTTTTCAGTGCGTACCATCAGGCCTGACAAAAAACTCTAGGGGAAACACTGTATTCCTTTATTGATCATGGTTAAGATCATTTTATAGAAAGGTGGCATATCGTTGAAAGCTTGGGCTTGGGGCCCATGCTTGGATTCTCACTGTGTGGAGCAAACATGACAATGACCCTTGACCTAAATTTCATGTAGGTTAGAATAATCTGGGATCGTGTGTGACCCTGCAATGTCTTTTGTCATTGAATAGTCTTTTGACTGCCTTCCATTCAAATCGTTTTGATTGTCCTACCTGCATCCATCGCATCTTCACCTATCATATCTCATTCTTTCTTTTTTGATTTTTCTTTGTCTTCCTTTGTTAACCAACTGCCTCCTCATGACTTGTATCATTTCAGCCAAGCTTTTATCAACCCCATTCATCTCTGTTGTTTTCTCTCTCTTTTCCCCGTCAGAACCCCAATGCTCATCCAAAGCCAATGTCCTCCGACCTGGCTGGCTTCTGGGACATGCTCCAGCTCTCCATTGAGAACATCAGCCTTAAGTTTGATGAATTGCTCCAGATCAGGGCTAACAACTGGAGGCCTTTGGACCCGCCTGAGAGGAAGGTATAAACAATGTCTGGACGGATGGCCAGCTGACCCTATTTGATGCATTTATAAACTTCAACAGTATTTCTCTAATGACAATAATGGCAATCTAATAATGGATGGGTCCGGAATAGGGGATGGGTTGAATCGATTTGAACCATTGGCATTTAGGGCACCCAACATAATTCTGGAATAATAAATAACAATAATTATTATTTTCAAGACCTTATGAAATCTAAGGTATATATTTTTATTATAAATCGTTCGCTCAAGCAGTGGCGGCTCGTTCATAGAGGGCGCTGGGGCGCCGACCTGCCTGCCTTGTTTTATTTTTTTTATATATATATATATATAATAATAATCTTTTTCATTTTGAAAAAAAAACGTGTTAATTGCATGCTGATATTGATTTTACTTTTAGTACTCTCCAGAATGATAAATTAATAAATTATATCAGCTTTGTTGAATTTCATGGTTTGGGGCTCTGAAAATATCGCCCCTAGTACGGCTCCTCTGTGCTCGCCCCGTCATACGTAACTGAGCAAAGAGAGGGAAGGAGCATCTTCGATCAAGTCACGTTCTACTTTCTAGATCGTGACTGTACCTTGCAATTCCGTTGTGCTTTTAAAAGAAGTTTTAAAGAAGTCGGCGATCAAATTCAGACAACTTGGCATTAAAACAATCAGGACCTCCGAGACCAAATGTAATAATTAAACAGGTTTCTACAAAGGGGAGGATTTCATACACCCGAGGAAACCCTAACCCTAACAAATTGGTAAAAGAGAAAAGGCTGTCTAGCAGGCTGTGAAGAAGCGAACGCAGTGTTCTGCTCCCCCTGCGTCTTCTTCCACCCTGACGGCCACACGGCCGACAACACTGCGTGGGTATTTCTATCTACCACTGTGATAACTTATTTTACTTTTGTAAGCAAATACTTGACTTAGTATGCTGCCCCTGTCTTTATGTTGTTGCCGGACATATTTTCTCCTTTTAAGCTATTTTACATCATACATTAGATTCATCTAAATAATGAATTGTGGATTGCACCATTTTTGGGTGCTGTCACACCAAATTTGTACCAGGTGCCACATTTGTACCGGGTTACGTAATCCATTCCAAACCTGCCTAGCAACAGATGATCGCGGACGATCGCGTCGAATGACGTAGGAAAGTTCGCGAACATTCTCGATATCGTTCATGGAGGGCGACAAGACAGATAACACTTATTTTACAAATTACATTTATTAGCGTTCCTACACTTTAAACACACAGTTTACTAGCTAAATTCGATTAAACAATTAAATGCAATACAAATATAAAGTAAAAACAAGTGTTATCTAGCGATCCGTTATCTGTATTATGTTATTTCGTCTTTGGCAACATGAGCGCGAATGTTTTTTGAAACCTGCTTTATACACTCAGTTTACTAGCTAAATGCGATTGAACAATAAAATCCAATACAAATATAAAGTTAGAAACGCTAATAAATGTAATTAGGAACGCTAATAAATGTAATTTGTAGAATAAGTGTTCTGTCTTGTCGCGCTGCATGAACGATATCTAGAATGTTCGCGAACCTTCCTACGTCATTCGACGCGGTCGTCCGCGATCATCTGTTGCTAGGCAGGTTTGGAATGGATTACGTAACCCGGTACAAATTTGGCACCCGTTACAAATTTGGTGTGACAGTGCCCTGCTTAGTTTTCCCCAAGGGCCAGATAAGGTCAAGGATGCCAAGTCAAGCTACAAAATGTCCAGGGGGTTTTCCATTGCGCCAATAAAAGTTGTTTTATGTGTTGTATAGTGGTAGTATTAATGAGTATTAATGGTCACACACGAAAAAATACACTCTTGAAATAAAATAGGTCAAAACCAAGTATTTAATTATTTACTTTTCCTACTAGTTCCTCAGTGTTGAACAGAAATTAGTACCAATGCCAAAACGAAAAAATAACATTTTTACAATTTTATTTGTTACTATTCATAGTGTTGATCAGCAGAGAAATAGTTTGCCAAAGACATTGACGTCGCCTTGCAACCAAATACGCTGGGGTTGATAACTTATCGGACTACTGGCAGACAGATAAGAAAGACGTGAATCAGAGGCAAAGAAATTCACTTTCTTTGACAGTGGTCAATTATGCTTAGCAACAGTCAATTATCCAAAAAGAATTGACCACGAAGGCTGGGAAATAGCCCATATAGGGGTCGATGCATTCCACCATAATAGCTGTTGCTACCAAAAGAAAACCTGCAAAAGACCAACTCACACAAAGGAAACCATCATTATGTCCATGTTTTTACTCTCCCTTTCTTCAATTCCCCCCCAGGAGATATGGCGCCCGCCACCAGTCCAGAAGAAGCCTCCAAAGGGGCCCCAACACCACCACCCCCCCCTGGCCAGAGACCGATCCCTTGAGAGCTCGGAGAAGCAGAAGCAGGAGGCACGGAAGCGCCTTATGGCCGTCAAGCGAGCGGCTTCTGTGCGGCAGAACTCAGCAACTGAGAGCGCCGACAGCATCGAGATCTACATCCCAGAGGCACAGACTAGACTATGAGGAGAGAATGGATTGGCACTCGGTGCGGTCACACACTCACACACAGGCCTCAGCTACACCTACACTTACAATGGCTTGTGATCGGCTATGCTAGTTCAGAACACAGACCTTACATCCAGACGTTTACACTAAAATCCTAATTTGAATGTGAAACCTGGTTAGTTTTTCTAACCGTTAATGCTATTTAACAATTATTCGCCAAAGCTGAGGTGAATAATTGGTTTAGTATACTACACGTGAACACTTAACTCAACTACTAATAAACAAGATAACACTTTTTGCTGGGATTTATTTGTTTTTATTAGCGGTTTATTTGTTTATATTAGCGAGACGGCCGTCACACAATATCCCAAGTTTGAGTTCTCAATCATGGGATATTGTTCCCAGACTCTTCCAGATGAATTTCGTTCAACCTAGCTCCATTCATCCATATGGGATCAATCCATTGGAGAGGTGTTTAAGAAGGCTGGGCCTTATCAAAAATCCTTGAATATGATTGGATAAACCACTTGTCCGTCATCTTTTTTGACGTGCTACTTCAACCACTCACATTGAAACCAACCCGTGATGCTGATGAGAGCGAATGCAGCCGTTCTCTGATGATCTTTTAAATAAAGAATATTTGCTAGATTGGACAACACGGATGAAATAGCAGCATCAACGTTGACGCTTGCTTCCTTGATAGACCTCGATTGTTGTCTGAATCAAAACAATCACTTCTCCGCTACGTCACATCTATAAAAATCCCACCCGGCAGTCCTGATTGACTCTACCATTCCCCAAAATCCCGCTCAACGGGAGCGATCCCAGATGGATGAGTGGAGCTAGTTGGAACGAAATTCATCTGGCAAGAGTCTGGTTAGGGATATTGCCCAATACCCCGAGATAGCGAACCAATCAAATTGTGCCATCTTAGGAGGTTCACGTGTAGCATATACTAATATGTATTATCAGATCACAAAGGTAAAATATAAACAAGTGGAATTGAGGCCGCAATTTTCGGGAACATGCCTCTGCATATGCAAACTTTGCATACTGCATACACATGTTTCAGTCTTTACGCAAATAAATGGATTACATTGAATAAACAACATACACACTATGATTACATACTACACAGACCGAAAGAAAAACACATCTTCAAATATTGGGCCAGCATGTTACACTGGTCCACATACTTAAACACCACCTGTACACTAAATAACTATTGTTTTAGAGCCATATGAACACTATTAATATAGTGAAGAAAAAATAGAGGTAGATGTTTTTACAATTGATTCTTCTCTATATTTAAGTCTTAATCCCTTCCCACATTCTTCTACTCCCCATAATGTCCTTAAAAAAAACTTTCATAACATTTTCCTTACACTACGCTTTCTTAACATTACCCATTGTTACCCTCACCATATATTATTGAAAGTCATAGATCATTTTGAATGTTCAGTTACAATAAACAAAAGTTCCGTTTTGTAAATGTAATTTATTGGCGTTTCTTTATCTCAGTAATTTGGCTAAATACTATGTTGCACACTAGCAATAGTAATTGACAATGAGATGGTACTGATTATATGGGACAGATAGGATCTTATAACTATTAGCAAAAGGGAGTGAATGATATGGATGTGGTTTTCCTACAGTTTGTTAATGGTTGGCTGGTCTGTCAGTGTTGTACCACTACACTGATATACTCATTAACTAGTATGCCATCAATTGTTTTTATATTAATTATGGTTTACTTTATATGGCCTGGTCTGCTTCCTCGAAATGACACTTGTTACATATAGTTTGGGTTTTAATCTTTTATGTTTGTGTACTGTTTTTGTATCTATAATGGTGTCTTTTTTTACAGGATATTGTGGAAAAGTGGATGCCATTGGTTTAAATATGAGACAAATCAAAATACATCAGCAATAGGGATTGGTGAGCTAAGCAGATTAAATTATGTGTATACAAAAATATTGTTCAGTTGCTTTTAAAGAGTCATTTGTGCATGAATATGTTAATACGTGTAGATAGGGTGATAATGTTACTTAGAATTGTGTAACCCATGGTAAAAAACAATGAAAATAAAGGGGACAATGAGCCATAAGTCTTAGTCTGAAATATCACTCTCAATAAAACGGCATAAACAAATATTCCTAAAAACGTCTCAGTAAAAACTGAAGTTGATTCAGCAGAGGCAGCCGCTGAATACACTACATGTGCCCGCCGCATTACAAATCTCTTGAGGCATGGGAGGTTGAACTAGAGAAATGTACATGCAGATAGGCCTACTCAACAAAAATGGATAGAAATCATTCATTTACACTCTAAGACCCAATGGAATACCATTCATCCATCAGACAATTTATTCAATTTTAAATTAATACGATTCAAATTTGACTCCATGCAGACGAAATTAGTTAAATTCCTGTTCAATTCTTTCTGAGCAACGCTAGCTTAGTACTTACCAAATTGCTTTGGTTGATTATTAAACTTCAGAGCCTCATAACATTTATTTGAATTGAAGCTTCAGCCAGAATTTCCAAATACACTTTGAATTATGTGCTTAGAAGATGGGAAATTGGGAAAGGCTATGGGTCTCCTTTGTCCCTTGAACCCAACAAGCCTGTCTCCACCAACGGAAGGAAATACAGCATTGAAAGATTCAAGATGGCTTTCAGTGGACTGTTATAAACAACCAGACATCTATGTATGTAGTAGGGGAATCCAAACCATCAGACCCTGATGTTGAGCATCTCCTCATGATCATGCTTCTGACCACTTGGGATACTCCAGCAATAGGATACTCATAATGTGATGACAAGGGGAGGAATCCGGAGGACAGGGTCCAAGTCATCAATCCTGACTTGGCACTCTGGGCTCAACTTGTGAATTAGTCAAATGAAACACTTAAGAGTCTTGATACCAAATATCCCACATTTGGCCACAAACAATGCTAATGATGTTTATTCTGGGGTCCTCATGGAGAACCAGACACAGAGTGTGCATAATAAAGTGGTTCAGTGAGGGCAACAAGGAATATATAATGGCCTACAAGACAGGGGAGAAGAATAAGAAGACCGGTAACAAGAAGGCAAGGGCTCTTAACAGGCGGGGAGAGCCAGTAGGGCTGAGCTCTCTGAGTGGCCAACGACGTGCGTCGCGACGTAGGTCGCATTGGTCACGTCGTAGGTCGCGACGTAGGTCGCTCATCTGGCTACTCGTCTGGCTGCTTTCAGTCGCTGTGTTCGCTGGCTGGCTTGGTCGCTCAAAGTCTAGGGCGGTCGTTTATCAGTTAATTTGCATGATATTAACGGGTCTTTTGGGACAGTTGAAGTACCAGAAAGCCATGCTCTCTGGCGAAGGCTTCCTACAGCTCTTTATTGCAAATATTATTTTTATATTGAAGTAGGCCTAGTTTAAAATTATGAAATCGTTGGTCTATCAGTATCAATAAAATATATTAGTTGTAATTTGGGGCGTATTCAAATAATGTATTTTAGATATTGTAATGACCTCGCCGGTGACATAACGATATTCAGTCATAGGTATTTGAAGGAACTTTTTAATGTAAGAACGCGTAATCAACGGCAAAAATCCCACACAAAAAAACAAACATTGGTTACCCTGGCAACCCCCAACACGGTCTCTCTCACGTGCAAGCCCCCACCCTCCTGTTCTTCCAAGGCTGACCGAATGATTCACCCACACACTGATTGACAAGAAGAACATGGGGAGGGAGGGAGGGGCTGGGGGCAAAATTGCTGACTGTGGTGATCGACATGGAGAGGAGACAAGGATAGGGTTAGGTGGGAATCCAGGGCCAGAACACTGAGGTGTGCGTGTCCGGGACCCATTCGCACCGGTGCGGGGAGCTGCGGGGCTTGCTGGAGGAGGTTGAGGGGTGGCGGTGCCTCGATAAGGGGCCAACCGGTCTCTGTGGAGGGCCACCCTCCTTCCCCGAGGTGGTAGCTGGACCCTGTACACCACCTCTGCCATTCTCTCAAGGACCCTGCATGGCCCGATCCCCTCGCTATCGAGCTTTGGGCATTTTCCCTTCCTTCTATGCAGGCTGTAGGTCCAGACCAACTCCCCAGCCTCAAAGTGCCTGCAACGAGAACGCACATCATAGTTCCTTTTCTGCCTCACCCCTGCGCTCCGCAGCTGTCCCCTGGCGAAAAAGTGAGCTATCTCCAGGCGGTCCTGGAGTCTCCTGTAGGGCTGTAACGATACACAAACTCACGATTCGGTTTGTATCACGATATTTGACCCATGGTTCGATACATCCCACAATTTTTTTGAATTTAAAAAGCATTTTATTTAAACACTTATGTAACAATTAACTTAATGTAACATTTAATAACAAATAATTTAGAACACTGAACAGATTTGAACAGAAAGAATACTATTAAAGTATAGCTAAATTAATTAATAACCAAAGATTGCAGTTGGAGGATGCTTGCAGGTAGGCAAAAACCCTCAACTAGATTGGTGGTTAAGTCAAATATCCTATTGGCGCTTCTTATTAGGCTATGTAGCTTAAATAATGACATAATCGGGCCGTATAGAATGCAACATGTTTAATAGCCTAACTTTCAATAGATGAGAAAAAACATGAACGTCGCAAAAACGAGGCATAGTGCGAGTAGCGTATGTGTGTGCGTGAGAATGGCAGTGTGCGTTTGTGTATGAGTGACGTCAGCGAGTAAGTGGACGAGCGAGCGGGAGCGTGTGTGTCTAGTGAAGAAGCGAACAAGTCCGTTAGAATAAAGTTCCCATCCTGCCAATAATCGGTGGCCAGTAGCGCGGGAAGGGGGGGACTTACGGCATCGATAAGAGGGGGCGGTTTCGGCAGACTATTATTTAGACAAATTATTAGCAAATTTCAATCTGACAATTTGACCGGAGTTAGAAAGGGCATACCACGCTTCTGTCTTCTCACACCGCGTGACAGGTTCGTGGCTTTGAGTGCCGCGATTTCGGTTTCGATATGCGTATCGTTACAGCCCAAGTCTCCTGGCATACTCTGAGCCGGGAGGAACAGGGGGAGAATCGGGCGGCCAGCCAAACGCCTGGTCAGCTGGGGTGCGAAGCTCCCTGCCCAACATCAGCAGAGCAGGCGTGCAGGACGTCGACTCCTGGACAGCTGACCTGTATGCCATGAGCACCAGAGGCAGATGATTGTCCTAGTCCCGCTGATGCTCAGCTGAGACAATGGCTAGCTGCTGCTCCATACAGCGATGAAATCACTCCACCAAGCTGTCACTCTGTGGGTGCAGGGGGGTTGTACGGGTCTTCTGCATGTCCAGCCTGCTACATAAAGTCTCAAAGACACGGGATTCAAAATTTCTCCCCTGGTCACTTTGGATGGACTCCGCGACCAAAGCGTCCGCTATGGTCTCCGCCCCCTGGTCAGGCAGAGCGTACGCCTCCGGCCACTTGGTGAAATAGTCCATGGCCGTGAGGACATACTTGTTCCCCCTCTCTGTGCAGGGTAGCGGGCCCACCACATCCACCCCAACCCTCTCCATAGGGAACCCCACAGGGAACTGCTGTAACTGGGCATGGGACCTTTCAGTGGGGCCTTTGCGGGCTGTGCAGCCATCACAGCGGCGACAGAAGTCCTCGACGTCCCTCTTGTGCTGCCCCCAGTAGAAGCCAAGGCGGAGGCGACGCAGGGTCTTTGTCACCCCAAAGTGCCCTGAGCCCACAGCACCATGGACCGCTTGAAGCACTTCCCCACGCAGAGAGTGAGGCACCACCACCTGCCACCTCACCTCTCTGGTGGCGGGTTCCTTCCAGGCCCGCTGAAGCACGAACTTAGCCCACAGTACCTTGGTGACCAGGGAGAGAATGGCCACTTCTTCCCATGGGGGCCGCCACTGTAGGTCTAACCACTGGAGCACTGTTCGATGGTCTGCGTCCTCCTCCTGCTGCCGTCTCCATCCTGCGGTGTCGACCTCCCGGAGCTCACAGCAGACTGGGGACGCCACCTCCACCGCAGAACATTCCTTCTCCTGGCTGCACAGAAGGTCGCAGTTGCATTGCAGAGGCCGAAAGGGAGGACCCGAAACTGCCACAATCCTCTGCTAGTGCAGAATGCAGTCTTGGGTCTGGCATCATGGGCAAGAGGGCACTGGAAGTAGCCAGAGCGGAGATCGAGTGAGGAGAACCAGGACGACCCAGCTACGACATCTAAGGCCAGGGACACACCAAGCCGACCGTCGGGCGTCGCACCTCGTCGGTTTGGTGTGTTCCTTTCCGTCGGGCAGCGTCGGAAGCCCTCGGGTCTCGTCGGGGCCGATTCAACATGCTCAGTCGGGACTTGTCGGCCGTCGGGAGAGTAGACTCGTCGGGTACTCTGATTGGCTGTGTGCCATCTATGACGATTATGACGGGCGGTGCCGTAGCGAATCAGCGCGGTGTGTGGGAGGGGTGGAAGAGTGGCGGAAGTGACGATGGTAAACAAACCACGCATAAAACTGCGATGTCTTCGGGCAACAACAACGAGCCCGAGAGCAGCCAACGTGACGAGCATCTCAGCCGAAGTGACCATTTTGTTGCCAAGAATTTTTTTCCAAAACGTCCAAAACGTCTGCTCAAAAGTAAACAAGCTGTTTTGTGCGCTTTATTTTTATTCTACGTGGTTTCTTCTATGGTTTCTCGGTTAGGTCATTTCCTGTTTTCATGTTTCGGATAACGGGCACGAGACTAGCGCCACCCGCTGTTATGGAGAATTATTGCATCTCGCGCAAGCGCAGAACATACAGACTGCTGTGTCGTCGGGAGTGGTCGTGGCGGTGTGTTTCACTGCTTCCTCTCTCCCGACTCTCTCCGACGAGAGGCAACGGATCCGTCGGGCAAGCGGGCGTCGGCGTCTGGTCGTGTCGGGGCGGTGTGTCAGGGGCTTAAGACCTCATCAATGCGCGGGATGGAGTAGGAGTCCTTCCTCGTCACTGCGTTAAGTGGCCTGTAGTCGACACAGAATCTCCACTTACCCCCCTTCTTAGGCCCCATCACCACGGCTGCTGCCAAGGGACTATCTGAGGGCTCTATGAAGCCCGCCTGCTGCATCTCCCACAGCGCCTGGTCCGCGGCCTCCTGGCGGGCCAAGGGCAGGCGCCGCGGGCGCATTCTGATGGGCCTGGCATCCCCAGTGTTGATCTCATGCTGCATCAGGTGCGTCTGACCCACATCGCTCTCATTCAAGGCAAAGCTGTCCTTAAACTCTGCCAGTAGTAGCCACAGCTGCTCCTGCTGTTGAGGGCCTAGTCCATCAGTGCCCCTGCCAAATTGCCCACACAGTAAACAGCACAGTCTCTTCACCTGTCTGGGGAAGCTGGGCAGGGCAGGGGAAGGGGCCCAGGCTCATGGAGTGCTGCGGTGGCAAGGGAGTAGTCTGTAGGGGCCGAAACATTTACACGAGGCGGTGGGAAGGAGGGGAAGGGTCCTGGGAGGAGGACTGAGACAATGGACAAGGATCGGGAAGAAGGTGGTTGGAAGGTCTTTACAAGGGGGTGAAGGGGGCCGGGGACGTGTGACTGGTCCCTCTGAGCTGTTGTCGGTGGGGGCCGGATGTAGGAGGTGTTTGGCAGGCCCATATAGACTGTGGGCCCTCTTTGGAAGCCAATCGCCCCCCTCTCCAGGTCCAGCTGGCAGCCTGTGTACCGCAGGAAGTCCAACCCTAGGATACAGGGGTCCTGCACAGCTGCTACCCACACTGGGTGGAGGACAGTCTTTGCCCCTACGCAGATGGACAACAACCCCTTCCCTTTCATGGGAGCCCTCTCCCCCGTGACTGTGCGGAGCTGCACAGTTGTAGGTTGGAGTACCGTCCAGGTTGGCAAAATGTCTGGCCCACCCCACCACGACAACAGGCTCCAGGATGCTGTCGTCTGCTTCTGGAGGGGGTGGAGCCCCGCCCCCCTGGCTGCGATGATGGGCTCCTCCAGACGACGGCGGGGGTAAGGGGGCAGGGCCGCGCGTCTCCCCAATTACGTGGACCCTGACCCGTTTCCCTGGGCCCTCAACAGTTTTAGGGCACTCTCTAACAAGGTGGCCAGGCTGCCCGCAGCCCCAGCAGACCCTCTGACGAGATGGGGGGTGGCAGTCCGCCTGCATAGAGACAGCGCGGACGACTTCAGTGAGCTCGTCCACCCAGGCTGGCTTCTGTGAGTCCTCACTACCCTGCCTTCCGATTTCACCATCGGCTGAGGAGCAGGATGACTGTCGATTTCTCCAGCCCACACCAGCTCCCTCTCTATGGCCATCTCCAAGGCCTCTTGCAAAGTCTGCGGGTGGGCTAGCTGGGTCTGCCTGTGTAGTTCTGTAGGGGAAAGGGCCTGGAGAAACTGATCCCGAGCGAGTTCGCTCTGCACGGCTGGCGGCATGTGGGCGTATGCTCGCCGAGACAGGCTCTCGATATCATTGGCCAGGGCCCACAGCATCTCCCCCTGCTTCCTTCGCCTATTACAGAGTTCTGAGTGTATTAGCCCCGGCTTAACACACAGTCCAAAACGCGCGTAGTTAGACCTGGGCATTTGGGGCTATAGCCCCGGATCTTTTGGGATCAGCCCCGGATCTCAACCGTAAAAAATAATAATAAAAAAAATAAATATATATATATATAATAACTGCTTTCATACAAGTAAGTACTGGCTGCTCTTCTGAATATATGCTGTATCGTTGCAGCAACATTGAAGACTATCGCGATGAGTTCTGCGGTCTGTTCTGCCTCCGTGCTATCTGCGTCAAACAAAACAAACCCCTTGCAATGCCGGCGCTGGCACTGGCCGCGGGAGCAAGATGTTATTCAAACAAAAATGCGTCAATCATTGTTTTATTTCTTTCATTCTTATAAATAAAAAAATTGTATGAATACATATATAAATCTAGCCAACTTGGTGTCACTAAACAAATTCTGGTGTTGCTATGGCAACACCCTGGCGCCCGCCACTTCTCAGAGGTCTTCTCAGGTCAAGTACAGTTATAAAATATCGTTGATAAGAGATGGATATAAGAAAATTATTTGGGAAGAAAAGGGCAGAGCAAGAACAAGCGGTGGAGAGTGTGGCATCATCTCCCGCAACCCCTGATGAGAACACTTTGATCAGCTCAGGTTTGTGAAAAGAAGCCAGTCGATAGCTTAATTTTGATTCATTAATGGTGGTCTGGTGTTACTACCTAGTAGCTAGCATATTAGCGGCGCCTGTCTTGTCTCTCTAGTGGTCATTCTAAAACATTACAATCTTTTGAGAAGCAAATGGTGGCAGCCTCTATAGACTTACTGTGGCACTGATGTGAGTACTGTATGCATGTGTGACAGGTCGAGTGTTGCTCTGCTCCACCCCTCAATCAGCACCACCGGTGCTTGATTACGCATTGGTGCCACCTGTTAAACTGCTGCGCTCCCTCGGGGGGCACTTTCTCTCTGGCGTTCACCTGGAAGGGCTCCGTTTGCCGTGCTCCGTTTGCTTGGTGTGTTTGCCGTGCTTGTGGTCATTCTCAAGTGTCGTTGGCCGTGCTGGTTGGGTTGCAGCGTGGTGAGGAGCTGCCGTCCGCTCTCTGTTGTCACGGCAGACTGTTACTGGTTTTGGGGTGTTTAAGCTCTCTCTGTTCGGCTGTTGAAGCCACAGCGGTTCCTCTGTTTCTCCTCCTGCGCTCTGTGTGAGGCTGCACTACACGGCCCAGTGACGTGCACCACAGCGGCTATCCAAACGCAAACCATTCACGGCCTCCAGCCCTGGTGCGGTCGCTCGGTCTTTTGCTCCGTCTTCGCTCCGTCTTTTGCTCCGTCTTCGCTCCGTCTTCTGCTCCGTCCTCTTTTTACTGTTTTGTTGCGGCTGCTGTCCACGCAGCGCCAGACTCAGTCCCACCACAATTCCTGTTGGTTTGATTAATTTAGTTTATTTGCTTGGGTTAATTTTTTAATTTGTTACTTATTTGGGTTTGTTCTTTATGGTTTGAATTTGTTTTTCTTTGATTAGTGTCTTTGTGGGTTCGGTTCCTTGTGGGCCAGCTGTTTAAAACATTTTTGTTTCTTAGTTGATTTATTTCCTTTTTGAATTAACAACATATCTTTATTTTTTTGATTTTTTGGTTATTTGGTTACTTAATTTCTGTTTTCTAATTTAGTTAACCAGCTGTGGGGTTGTCAGTGATAGACGGGTCTATCACTACGCCTGGTCCCCACCCACAGCTGAACTTTGGACAGGAGCTGGTGCAGTGTGCGGCAGACTTCCCTGGTGGTGGTCCCATCTCACATCCTTTAATTTTTCCTGTGGCACGTGGTGATTTGGTTTTGTAGTGTTTTGTGGTTTGAGTTGCTTTAGTCCTGCCCGCCTCACTAAGTTTTAATCCTGTTCCTGTTTCTGTTTATTCATTTCGAAGTTATTGTGGTATAATTGACACTCACGTTGTAAAGCGATGTGCTCTTTTAAATTCTTGTAAATTCTTGTTAAATAAAAACAGTTATTTTTGGAAGTCCGTCTCATGTCCTCTATATGAATTGGTGTAACGAATCTGTGTGACCTAGTAGCCCCAGTATCGGGTTGAGTGTATTTCCTGGGGTGCAATTCCCCAGGTGGCGTTGTTGGACAACTTCCCCCCCCCCCTGTCTCCACGGTCCGCCACACATGCAATACTACTACTCATAGTAATAATCGGAGAGGGTTGAGAAACAGTGGGTTGACAATCCATTCTCAGCTTGGTACCTAGTCATTTTGAAAATCCCCAAAAAATAAACTACACATAGGACTGTTCTTTCAATTTTTAATACATTGCTTTGGAGGTTTTCAATCTAACATCCTACTGTTTTGATTGTATGATTTGTGTGATAAGTAACATTACCCAATAATATTACCTAGGAGAAAAATGTTTATTTTTGAAAGCATCCACAGCAGCCTTAATAATGAGATTATGAGACAATGGGAGTGAAGCGGCAACAGTGTGACTGTGCAGAGTGAGAGAGATGGCTTCAATGGATGACCAGGGATTGGTGGTGGCGTTAGCCAGAAAGGGCGGCTGTAGTTAACTGCAAGCAATAGAACATGAATAGTGAAGTGGAGGAAGGAATGGAAATGAGACTTCATTAACAGATTCATGTACAGCTCAGATTTATATGGAGATAAGCTCTTACCACAACTTGCATACAGGCATAAGCAAGTACAGAACAGTCTGGCGAATTATTCTTTATTATTTAAATTAAGATTCAGTGATCTAAAGCAACACAACGTATTGTAACATTCACAATCACATTCATTGTATCATTCAACACACGCCTGCTTGAGATCAAGAGGGAGAGTTTTAAGAATCAGAAAGATGAAAAAGAAAGACCTGCACACATTCTTAAAGCTCCCACTAATCCTAACATTTCAATCACTTAGGATCTTCCTTAAAATCACAGAGCAAAGGAGATCCTGATGGAAATGTTGTGAAATTTTACCAGGCAAGCACCTGGGTGTGTGCATCTTGCACTTAACTGTATGGATGAATTAGGTAGAAACTAGTGGTGGGCATAGATTTTTTTAATCTAGATTAATTTTGGAATTAATATAGATTAATCTAGATTAAAATGGCAAACGGCAAAAAATCCTTTTGTTTACTTTGGCAGCGGTCAATTATACTTGGCAACGGTGAATTATCAATA